>WNHD01000183.1:0-47433 GCA_011057455.1 Ganaspis sp. Gsp50 | reverse complement strand
TAAATAATTTATAAAAAGATTTTAAAATATTCTAAAGATATATTTAGAAAATAAGAAAGTACTTTAAAATACTTCAAAATATTTATAAATACTTAAATTCACTTTAGAATATTCCCAAATACTTCCCAATAATTCAAAATATTTAAAAATACTTCAAAATATCGAAAAATACTTCAAAATATCTAAAAATACTTAAAAAGTCTTTAAAATATTTCAAAACACTTGAAACTATTTTAAAATACTTCAGTTTACTTAAAAATACTTCAGACATCTTTAAAATACTTCAAAATATTTAAAAATACTTTAAATTACTTTGAAATATTTAAAAACACTTACAAATATTTAAAAACATTAAAAAATGTATCAAAATATTATATATACTAAAAATGACTTTAAAATACTTAAAAACCTTTTTATTACTTTCAAAGACTTCAAAATATTTAAAGATACTTCAAAATAATTCAAAGTATTTAAAAATATTAGTATTTTAAGTATTTTAAAGTATTTTAAAGTAATTTTAAGAAGATTTAAATATTTTTAAGCATTTTTTAGTGTCTTTAAATATTTTGAAGCATATTCAAGTGTTTTTAAAGGTTTTAAAATATTATAGTTTTTCAAAATGTTTTCAAAGGATTTAAAATACTTTAAGAGTACTTCAAAATACACACACGCATACCCGCTGAATATAAGGGCAATTTTTCTATTTTTCTCATGGAGATCATAGAAAACTCATTGAATGATAGGAAATCAATTTTGTATTTTTAAATTAATAGCAAGAGATTAACTAACGTTTTTAAAATTTTTGAATATTACTATGTTATTCTTTTTTTTTCTTCATTTAAAAATTCCCTTGTTATCGAAGAAAATCCCCTTTTTTAAAATTGAAAATCCCCTTTTGTACCTAAAATTAAACGAAGAGACGAATGTGATCCCTGAATAATGTTAGAAACTAATTTGTAAATATATTCAACGTTTTATAAAATTACTAATTTTTGTTTAGATATTTAACGAAACTAGTCGCTGATCGTGGCTACAGTCCGTTCGTTGTGATACGTCCAGAAAACGATGCAAGTCAAAGTCTTTATAAAAAATTAGGTTTCAAGAAATTGTATCAAATGGTGCGAATGACGTTTTTACCGGACAGGTTGCAGGAGATGAAAAACGGGGCAAATTCGATATTAAGGGACAACTTAGAAAATGCAGTTAAGCAATTAAGTATTGAACAAAGGATACTGAACGCCTTTCAAAACGAGGAGGATGAGGTGAAGGATGGAAATGTGAAACCAGACGATCAAAGTAACGACGAGAACTGTGAAAATGGAAAACAGGAATTGGAAACCATAGGCAATGGACAAGAATGTAATTACATCAAAGAGGAGATTTTAAATTCGATCAAAGAGCAGTCTGAGTAAAGAGTAAGCAAATTTACGGAATCTCAGGTGTGTTAAAGTGTGAGAAATTGTGAAATTACATCAGAATCAGACTGAAAAAGTGACGATGATGATGATAAAAAAAAGGTGATACCACAATGAATAATCACGCATTCTGCTTCTGTGCACCAAACTCTAAAAGTAGAATTGTAAACCCGGTGCAAAAAAAAAGGCGAGAATGATTTATAAATTAAGGTAGGACAACAGTCTCTATTGCCGTTTTGAATCTAATGTAGCTGACATATTCCTCTGGCTATTCCTTAGGGATGCAAAAGTACAAAAGAACAAGCTTCAATGCGCTATTTTAATTTTTATTATTTTTTCTTTATATTTTTTTAAAAGAAATAGAAAAGAGAAAAGACTGCCTGCTTAGTTTCAAAGTGCACAAGTCTCAGTATATAGGATTTTTTAAAAAGGAAACTCTTGTACATTTTAAAATCAACAGGCACTAAGGATTTACCGAAGATGAATTTTTAATTATAAATGCGAATTTTTTGAAATTCGTCCATTAATCGTTAAATACGGCATGGTAGCATTGTCCTGCGTTGATATCGCATATGAATTTATATAAATGTATGCATTAATATATTTATAGTAATATATTTCTGCATATGGGAAAATATTTTGAAATTTCCATGTTATGAACGCGAAGTTTACGTGGGGCTTCTTTTCTCACGCAGAGATATAAATTTCCTCACACAGAGATAGTAAATTTCTGTGAGTTTTCCATATCACGTCTCCGAGACATTTCCAATCGATTTCAACAATTTCTCAGAATTTCTCTATATTACTATAATGACTTCCTTAAACATTCCATTATTTTAACTAAATCAACTTGTTTAAATAGCGAACAAAAAATTAATAAAAAGAAAAAACTCGGAAGACCAGAGAAACTTCCTTGCCCGAGAGAACTTGAGAAATCTCTTAGGATTTATGACATTCCTTAGGATATTAATTAATTTTTAATTTCTTAGTTTTACTATTGAAATGACGATCTTACAGTACTTATATTTATTAATAATACAGACTGATGTTTACATCTGCTCATCGTATTTTTTATCTATTTAGTGTTTATAGCTTTTTTTCGTTTTTAAGCTTATTTAAAGAGTTTAAAAGTACTTTTACTGTAGTATCAGTCTTATCTGATGTAAATGGGAAACTGAATAGTCTCTTTGACTGCGGGTGATGAAAAATAATTTTGAAAACTTGCGAATGAGTCGGAAAAAAAGTATGTGTATCAGAATGAATCAACGTTTGTACTTTAACGTTGAAACGATCTGTGATTTATGATTTATGGTGAAAAGTTGTTAAAGCCTCGCGTGAACTACAAATGTTTGAAATTTAAAAGTTTTACTGTATCGATGCTCATTGTTTGTTCAATTAAAATTGTTCATTGCATCTCTTCCAGCAGTATTTCCGTAGGTTAAACATTAAGATTTATTAACAACTTACATTAATTAATATTTTAAAATAAATATTTTAAAATAAATATTTTAAATTAATAGCTTAAATTGATAGCTTAAATTAATAGCTTAAATTAATAGCATAAATTAATAGTATAAATTAATAGCTTAAATGATTAACTATCTTAAAATAACTGTCAAATTAAATTAACTGTCAAATTAAATTAACTATCACATCAAATGAATTATTATCATACATTAATTTTTACTTTTTGATTGATCAAGTTTTTATTAATCAAATAACATTTCAATCAAATTTATATAAATTAATATAAAATCAATATTTATAACTAATTAATATTATTTGTTAATGAATCAAAATTAGTCTTAGTATTCAATTTTCAAATTTCTTTTCTTAAATATCAACTTTTACAAATTTTGGTCACAACTGAAAGTCAAGATTTGTGTAAGATATTTTTAATTAAGATTCATGTATGTAAGCTACATTTAATTAAGTTTAATGATTAATTTTTAATCATTAGTGAGAGAAAAACTGAATAGTTGGAAAAGTAAGAAACTGCTTTTCAAACAAACAAAAAAATGATGTAGAATAAGGTACGAATTGTATAAAAGTATTAAAATCTCTTCCGGTGAATTTTTATATTTCGTTGTTGTAAAAACATTAAATTAATTATTAATTAAAACTTTGATAATTGTTGGTTTGTTTGAAAAATAAATTATTGCGTGCATCAATACAGTAATTCATTTAAATATCAGTATTATATGAATAGTAAAGACTACCACAGCGGTAACACTAACTTATTAAAATACGAAATCGCGCAAAAGAAAACTATAAGACGTCTCAGCTCGATCGATAAAAAAAAAATTAAATTATTCTAGACAAATGTACCTATAATTTTTTCTACAATTTCATAGCATTGTAAACGACGATAAAAATGTACGTAGGCGTTAGAAAGCAGAAAATTGGATCGAGCTGAAATGACCGATAATTTCTAAAGGCCCCCAATCCCTATTTTTTTTAATTTTAAATGCTATGGGGGCTGGCTGTGATATACTTCACTGATCAATGCGTGGTGTGAATAAAACTTGTAGAAATTGTAGTTCTTTAGAATGCAGTTATTTTCTTTGCAGATAAGATCTTTCTTGAATCTTTGAATTTACTTTTTAAAGTAAAATTATTTATTTAACTAAAATGGCTGGTTCTTCTGGTTATTATTTTATTTACATTGTTTACTTATTGCTCTATTTATTTCAATTTTCTTTACTTCAATTTTATTTTTTATATAAAACTTTTTTAAAATTTATTTTTATACTCTAGTTTACTTCAATTTTATTTTTTATATAAAACTTTTTTAAAATTTATTTTTATACTTTAGTTTATTTTAATTTTATTTTTTATATAAAACTTTTTTAAAATTTATTTTTATACTTTAGTTAAATTTATATAAATTAAAATGCATATAAATTAAAAAGTTGTTATGTCCATGTTTATTTTTTAAATTTATATTTTTCTACTTTAGTTAAATTGACTATTTTATTTATTTTTAAAAGTGCATTTACATTTTTAGATTGTTTTTAGGAATTTTACAGTTTTCTACTTTAGTTCAATTTACTACCTTGATTATATTTAAAAGTAGATTTACATTTTTAGATTCATTTTTAAAATTTCAGTTTGTCAGCTAATATTAAAAAAGATAATCATCAGATACTGTAAATTACGATAAAAAAATCAATATTAAAAGAAAGTATGCAAATAATATTAATAAATTATGAATGTTTCGGATAAATATTGACTCACATCACGTATCGATAAAATTTTGCCCTTGTTACATACCAGTCTAGCCTATAAAAAATTGATAAATCCCTACAGTGCTAAGTAATATCTTATAGAGGTTTTGGGAATGCAAATAGCGACGCCACCCACATTAAAAAAAAAATATTTGCGTTACACGGGTCCACTTTGCAATCATTAAAAAACAAAACTGTAAATCTGCAAATTGAAGAAAAAAGAACAATTTTCGATAATTTAGCCTGACTAAATAATAAAAGATTTTTAAACCTGCCGAAAATAAATTAGCGAATCCACAATGATCTCCGCCTGTTTTAGGTCAATTAATATCTCACGTCATCCATTGTCAAAATCAATCAATGAAAATTGTGAAAAATGTGTGGATTATTTGTAAGGGATGTAAAGTGCTTTTTTATAAGTTTCTTTTCCTTACTAGTGAAAGCATGAAAGTGAGACAGTAATTTTTCAGGAGAACTATAGATGAGTCGTGAAAAAAAAATGAAACTAGAAAATAAATTAATTGAATTTTTTATAAGAATCTCATTATACTGGGAAAGAACAAAATAGCGTTAGTTTTTTCAAAATTGAATTGTAACCATTTTGTTTAATGCACAAGAAATACTTGACGAAGGCAAACTCTGTAATTGAATGGTTTGAAAGTCTGACTGTTTAAATGTGAAAAATAATTGTAAGAAAATCTTCCATCAAGCAGTTGCATTAACAAAAGAGAATGATCAATTGAATTGAGAACGACAACGAAGAAACCTCAATATTTAATTCCACAAGCTTTTAGCTTAATCTTAGAAATCACGACTATTTTTCGCAGTCGGGCCTAAATCTTTCTTACTATATAAACAAACAAACAAAAAAAACAATTGTGTACTGACTTCTTTTCCCAATTTTCTTGAGCACATGCTGTTAAATGCAACAAAATTTCTCTGTCAGAATAAACAATTTAAACAATGATGTAAAGTGAATGGAGTCGACGAACTTGTGCCACGAAATTGATCTTATATTAAGATTAAAGTGTATTTGTTACAAATGGTACGAAATTTATTTCAAATATACTACAATGGTTGGGTAATAATTACTCGAGTAGACGTATTTTTACTAACGAATACACTTTAAAGACAAGTAATTTCTTCGGATGAATTTGGAATTAATGCTACTTTATAAACTGGATGAAAACAAGTGGGGAATAAAATGGAGAAATATAAATACTTGTTTCATTTATTAAAATATTTTCCGAATTTGGGATCATTTTTTTATAAAGACATTATTATTAATTTTATTTCTTTCGGTTATTCTTTTATTCTTTTCGGTTATTCTTTTTATTCTTTCTTTATTTCTGTCGGTCAACATATCATGGATTAGAAAGAAAAGTAACTACAGTCAACTCTATGAATAGTGCCACTAAAAGTCTATGAATAGTGCCACTAAAACTCTATGAATAGTGCCATTAAAACTCTATGAATAGTGCCATTAAAACTCTATGAATAGTGCCATTAAAACTCTATGAATAGTGCCACTAAAACTCTACGAATAGTGCCGCTTTTCTTTTGTTCTCGAGCGTCCTTTGTTTCTCTTGTGCAAATTTGTGCAAATCTGAGGCACTATTCGTAGAGTTGACTGTATGTTTAAAAAGATAAATTTGCATACATAAAATATTATTCTCACTCCTTTAATTAACAAGGAATCAGAAATTTCAAAATAATTCCGAAACACTTCGATTCGAATATTAAAAAATTATGATAAATATTTCGATCTTGAATTTCCGATATAAAATTTCGCTATTCTTTTTCAAAAATAATAAGTTTTTATTTTCAGCGCCAAATTATTAACACAAGGACTCCAAAAATTTTCTGTAACGTTTTACTAGTTTCATTTCAGTTGAAATCAATCTTTGTTTAATAAATTAATTTATAGTTTATGTAACACGAAACATTTTCTAATTTTGAAATTACTAACGAGGAAATTAATCTGGTAACCAGTTGCGTTTTCAATAGAGAAAAGTATGTTTCTAAAGTTCGGAACGTTCATTTGAACGAATTCTTTTATTTTCATTTCAATTTTGTCAAAATATGCTTTTGCAATGAAAATGGACAATAATTGTTTTAAAACAATAACTTAAAGGTTAATAATTGTCACATAAAACTATATTTTAGGACAAATCTGAATTTTTAAAAAGAGAAGGACACAAATTTCATTCGTTTGGATGTTCAAAACTTTATTTGCATAGAAAAGTAACAAAAAACTTTGTTCGCAAATTTATAAGTTTTTGCAATTTCTTATTTAAAATTTATTCTTTAAATTGTTATTTAAACAAATGCGCGTATTAAGTTATTTTTTAAATTCACGAAAAAAATCATTCTTAATCAATCAAGATTGCAACGGCAGATCCAGAGGTTTTTTTTTGGCAGGGACATTTTCATTATCTTTTTAAATGAAATTAATCACTTGGTAATAATCGAGGAGTCATCAACTAAGGTATTCTTCGTCGTACACTTGCCAGATATTCTCGTATATTCTGTAGATATTTCCTTATTCAATATTTTCAGTATTCGGAAATTTTTTCAAATAATACTTCTGAATATTTAAAAATATTCAGCATTTATTTTCAGTATTCTTAAGTATTCCTAAGTATTCTTAAATATTCCTAAGTATTCTTAAATATTCTTAAGTATTCTTAAATATTCTTAAGTATTCTTAAATATTCCTAAGTATTTTTAAATATTCTTAAATATTTTGGAAGATATTATTATTTAAAACTTATTCTTACACAAATTCAATATTTTCGAAAATTTCCTTATATTTTGAATATTCAATATCCCTAAGTATTCACAAATATTCTCCAATATTCCCGTGATATTCTTTCAGAATATATTCTTCGTACGTTTAATTAGGAGTTGACGACCCCTCGGTAATAATTTTTTTCTACAAACTTGAGATTTCAATTGAGGCAAACCCCTGGATCCGCCAAACTGTTTTTCAAAACTTAAATTTACTACAAAATAATTAATACTAATAAATTCTTTAAAATCATTTAAAAAAGTAATTTTGTCGATTCATTTATTTTATTCCAAATTCATACAATCCCCAAGCAATGACAAGTTTGCAATTAAAATCTATCAGTCCCAACCAGTTTAGAAATCACACCAGATTTAAAATCTTATGGGACACTGTCACTTGGAAAAACAATGGCAACTTGAGTAAACTATCAGGGCTCATTACGTTGCGACACCATGGTTACATTTCAATTGTTCTTTTGGGAACTTTTTCGCGAATAAAACGTGTCATAGATTCACGGAACTTAGATCAAGACCATATTCTGCGAGGCGAATGAACAGATGAACACAAGTGATCTGCGCATTGTACAACCTCTCCTCGTGAGTTGGCTCGGAGTCTTTCGTTTATTCTCGTACAATTTCGAGCTCTGTGGTGGGGCAGTGTATACGTGACGTCACATAATTAGAGTAAATACAAAGTAGTTTCGTTGGGACAGCGGCGTGCGCTACACCGAGAGTCGCTAGTCCGTACGCGTTAAATTTCTTGGCGCTCTCACACATGCACACCGTGTGCGAAATCCGTTTCCATTTATCGTGTTATGAGTGTTTTGTGTTGAATGTGAATTAAAAAAATACTAGATGAACGTGAAGACAGTGAGTGAAATTTGGAAATCAAGAAATGGATAAAATAGAGGTGAGATCATTTAAAAATATTGCGTCAATGACAATTTTTTTGTTTACTAATTTTTTATTAGCATATATTTTTTTGTTAATTTAATTGTTTATTAAATTTATTTATTGATTTTTTTTTTATTGAAATGTTGATCCGAAATGTTCTTTTTGTTAAAATGTTTTTCTTGATCTTAAATGTTGATTTTTATTGGAATGTTGTTGTTTATTGAAATGTTTTATTTAATTTTAATTAAATCCATGGATGCACTCGAGTGACAGTGTCACGACTGGCGGGGCGAGAGGGGTAAGGGGGTGATAGTGGGAGGTTGATCGTATACTTAGGCATTGTGTGTATCTTCAACGAGAGATACTATTAGATAAACTGGTTACTCTTTCTCTCTTTCTCCCCCACTGGATTTTCTCCCTCTCCATATAAACCTTGCACTCTCTCTGTTACTCGTACGTTACTCGTACCGCCGTCTCGGTCGACCCTCATCACTACCCCCTACCAAATTCTCTACCCCCACCTTTGCTTATTTCATCTTTTTCTTTCTCACTTTGTCAAGTATTTATAGATGTTCCTTAACCCGATTTAACACCATCATTACTATTTGGACTCGCATTGTGTTAAAGCAAATTAATTGCGATATATTTATTTTAATTAAAATTAATTAAACTCTCACGGATATTATGGGCCAATAAAAATTCAGAGCACACTCTAGCGTTTGCCCGATTCTGAATCAATATGCAAATTTTATTGGGTGTTATTTAGAAACGAAGGAAATTTCGTATTTTCCTTTAGAATTAAAATTGGATTGTAAACTTTTTCAGTTTATGAAAATAAATGAATTTCATCAAATTGAAAAGGAATATGTATATAGTGTA
The DNA here is from genome assembly GCA_011057455.1 of Ganaspis sp. Gsp50. NCBI lineage: Eukaryota > Metazoa > Arthropoda > Insecta > Hymenoptera > Figitidae > Ganaspis > Ganaspis sp. Gsp50. The sequence goes on along the minus strand of WNHD01000183.1, from coordinate 38,228 downwards.
AATGTGCAAGTTACGGTTGACGTACGTTTTGCCGAGGGGACAATTTCCTCGAGTATTTTAAATTCAATTTGAATTTATTCTTGAAAAAGTGCATTTTATTTTTGAAATACAATTGATTGGAGCTTTGTTCAATATTTGAGAGAGGATTTTTTTTCCTTTGAAATTGAAAAATGAGGAGGTAATTAAAATCCAGAGATTTTTGCACACGTCAGTCTGATATATGTTAAAAAGCTACTATTGACATTAATGCGGGGAGCCTCGCCCTGTTAAATTGAAAGTATACATTTGAAAATTAAATCGATAATCGCGCGATGCGGGGCCGAGTGAGTCACGGTAAATAATTATATTTTATATCTTGTGATAATGCGCGACAGTTATTATCGCAATGCGCAAAATATTAGATATTTATAAATTTCTAATTGATTTAACTTCCTTTTACTTTTTCTCTCAAGAGGAATCGACTTTTTAACTCGGGGTTGATAGATTCATAATTTTAACAATAATTTTACACAATTTCTATAAAAGCCTTTTCGCAAAGTTAAACATTCTATTTTAAAAACAAACTTTCTTTTTAAAAGCTTTCTTTTTAAAAACGTTATTTTGAAAAAACATTCTTTGTAAAAAAGAACAAAAAAGTGATAAATAGTACAATAAAGAGGATTAAATTAACAAAATAACACAAACGCTAATTTGGATATAAATTAATAAAATTAAAATGATATTGTAAAATTAAACAGCTTTCCTCCTACGCACATCGACCTCCAGAAGAATTTTGTTTCTTTCAATAAAACTGTGAGCTCTGCTTATATTTGTAATTATAATCTGAGGTTGAAGGCTCTGAATTTGTGTGTGTTTGTATGAAGTGGGGACGCGTGACACAACATAGAAGGGAGAGCACACCAATGGAACCAACACACACGACACTCTCACATAGATTCCTATCTCGCACATGCACCTCGCATCTTATTATTCCGACAACGAACTTTTTTTCTTTAACTTATCCAATAATCGTTCGCGCGTGTTTATCCTTGTGCCGCAGTTCGTATCTGTGTGCGTTTTCTCACATAAATGTACTCAGATTTTTTTTTGTTCATATTGCCGTTTTACGTTGCAATCAAACAATCGTCACCCAATATATAAAAATTTCAGTGAACAATGAAAATAATACTATACACTTTCATATCACTTTATTTTTCATTTTAATCATTTCTTCTTTTTATTTTTTTTAAATAAAAATACTTTTGACGTGAAATTTATCACGTAGCGTAAAAAAATAATTTTAATGTCATTTAAGTGATATTTATTACATTTAATATTATAGTAATAATACTGCGTATATTTATTTCCTCCTCTATTTTTCGTAATTATTATGTTCATTATTATGATCAATAACAATAATAATGAGATAGTAATTTAATAATAATAATAATAATAATAATAATAATAATACAGCAATAATGATAATATTCAATTTTTTAATAAATAAAATGTGGACCATTTGTCATAAACGAGTTTTTTGTATTTTCAATTAATAAAATTCTATAAAAGGTTGAAAACATATTATTCATTTGTAGTAAACATTTAATTTGTATTTGATAACAAGTTAATAAAAATACTAAATTATTATGATCAGTTTAATGGGAAATATTCATAATATATTTCTAGTTTATTAATTTATTATTGTTGTGCAATAATGACACATTTTTGAAATATGGCATTGATTACGAAACGTTAAATAATTGAATAAGAGCTCATTTTCTTTAATATACGAATAAGTTTTAAAATTACACAATTTTTGTAGCCGTGAAAAAATTTCAATGAAATTCTGGTGTTGCAATTATTATTAATATCGTGTTTTTATCAACATTAAAAATATCCGGCTTAATCAATATTATGCTTGAATGATAAAAGTATTTGTACTGGTGGTTTTGAAATTTCAAACCAAACTTTGCTATTATTATTATTATTATTATCATTATTATTATTATCATTATTATTATCATCATCATATTTTCAATGAAAATGTTTTAATTAACAAAATTCTCGCTAAAAACAGAATTATTGATAACTTTGGGTATTATTTGAAAAGGATTTATTTGATTAAAATAAAAGAGGTAAAGTTTAATTAACAAAATGCGAATGAATTTTGCGTTTGTATAATTTTAATTTACCTCTGAGAGAAAATATAAGCGTCAGTTTAAATTTCTCTCTCTTGCTTCTTTTTTACACTCTATGCTCCCTATGATGGCATTCAACGAAAGTTGACGTAATGGAATTTACTTTTGCAGCTTCTCTGAGCTTTTGCGACACACCTACTTTGACTATACACGTATATTACATCGCGAAAGTGAAAAAAGAAACAAGTGTTACTGAAATCAGTGCAAAAAATAATATTAAAAAAAAAACTATCCGGTCTTTTAATAAAGTTATTTATGTATTTTAAATTTTAAATCAGACTGTACCTGATGCTAAAATTCTAATCGGCAAAATTAGTCGACAGTACAGTCCAACTAGAAAGTAAAATTGACCGCGATTCTGAGCAAGAAACTTATGAAATCAAAAGCGCTTGAGGACAAAATTAATTTGCAGTTTGTTGGTACACTTTTTAATAAAAATATTTGATATTTTTCCTGCTGCTTTTTCTTGAAGTGAAATAATAAACGGAAGTATCAAACGATTTGATGACGTGAGTTTCAATAAACCAGTGTAGAACTAAGCAGTATCTCGTTTTTGAGTGCCCTTCACTCGGGGAAAGTGACGCGTCATGACGATAAATCTAGGGTCGGTGTAATACTAAAATGCTTTAGGGAAATCCGATTAAAATTTTAATTCCTAAGAACATTTCGTTTCAAGCAAAATTGAAGGCAATTAAAATGTTTTTATTCTTTTTTAATTGCAGTTTAATAATCATAAAACATGTATTGGAAAAATCGTATATTATATAAAAATAATAATATAGTGATAATAATGGTAATGATATAATAATGATAATCTTAATGTTAAGAAAGGAAATGGGAACAAAAATAAACAAAATATTTGTTGGCATGAATAATAAAAAAAGATAATGAAAATTACGTTGCACTGTGAAATAAAATAATTGCAACTATGAAAATTGAAATGTATAATTTCAAAGAATTGTGGTTTTAATGGATTTTAAAATTTTTATGTTGCCGGCATGGAAGTAGTTTTATTAAATTTAATTAAACTAACGAGTATAGGATTAAAATGTGAAATTTGCATTCTGTAAATTCATGAGCAACAGAAGCGACACAAATGAGGATCTGAGAGGTTTACTTTTGGAAATGTATACATAGCTGTATCAGAATTACAGACACACAAGTGATCGTGCAGCTCTGGTGATTTTATCTTGCGAGGTATATTCGTCATGTATGACTAATCACCACAATTCCGAAGCGTTTATTGTCATAAAAGTAATTATTTTTTAATTTACTAAAGAAATATCTAGAAAGCTTCTTTTTATTCTCGTGAATTATAAATCCAGGCATTAATTTCAATTTGGTGACAAGTAACAACAAAATAAATATGTAATAACGAAATAAATAAAAATAACTATAAAATATATAATAACTATAAAATATATAATAATTATAAAACATATAATAACTATAAAACATATAATAACAACTATAAAACATAATAACTATATAACATATCTTAATTATTATAATTGTTCTTTTAATTTACATTTGTTGTTTTTAACTTTTAGTATTATTTAAATTTTTTAATCCAATTTAGCTCTTAAAACTCCAAAATTATATACTCTAAAATACTATACGAAATGTACAATTCTTAGTATTATTTTACGTACAATGCAATTACTAATTATTTACTATTTTCAAACATTCGAAATGTTTTCAAATTCAACTTGAATTGAAATTAATTTCCTATTTTTGATAATAATAATATAAAAGTTAATTTTCCAAGTAAGGAATTTGTAATTAGTTATATTTTTATACAAGAAAAGGGTACAAAGGTAGTTCATCATTGAAATGTGATACTTCTTCCCGTAATTTCTATTAAATTAATGCGAATAGAGTACAACATAGGGGAAGCCGTAACGAGGCGTTGAATCAGACGTTACTCCAATTATATAAATTAGAAGCAGCTTCCGCTCTGAGCAAAATATATATATTTTGATTGTTTCTTATTGTACAAAGCGAAACAAAGACAATTAAATTCTTGAAATAAAAACAAAACCAATAAAAAGACAATCTAGAGGTTAAAATAAGAGCTAAATATGATTAAAGAAAAGATATTCCAACATAAGAAACACTCTAGGTTTTTCTATTTTTAAAAAATTGATGTTTTTTTAATCGCTTTAACGACAAGAAATAATAATTGAGAATTTATTTTCTTTCGAATGAATCATTATTTTCTGGTTTCTAGCACTTAATTTGAAGCCGTTACTTTCACTTTTTCAAATTTCTATTCAAAAACTCTATGAAATGTTATAAGCTAGGATAACAAGGCTATTAAATATTATTAGGATACTTGTTATATCGCAGGATATTAATTACACCCTATTAAATATTATCTATGCTCGAGTATAATATTCCACTTGCAAATAGATAATGTTTAAAAGGATGCATTATTTTATATGAAATAATATTGCAACAAAAAAATAACAAAATTGTTATTGTGTGGAAAGTTATCGTTTATATCGTAGAAGTAAATTTGCATTCCTAATTAAAAATACCAGTTCTTGAAAAATAAAGAAAAGGAAATATTAAGAAAAATGCTCTAAAGAAAAACAGCTTTTTGCGTTATTTGTAACTTAGACTGAAAATACTAAATCTGGTGGAATGAGATTATTCATCAGCGAATTTTTTCTACGAGAAAGAAAGTATAAGCTTCTAAGTTTGTGTAGCGTACAGTTATTATCTTCAGTGTCCTAGTTTTTTTTTTATTTTATATATCTATATAGTGTATGGTAGTATCACACAACGCACTCTTTCTTACAATGTCTCGTTAAATCTGTTTACGGTCCCTCTTTTACAACTGCCATTTAACCCCCTTCATTCTATTAGAATTCTTTTAACATGCACTTTAACTGCATACTTGTCACCTACTTTACGTCCACATTACCTGCATTTAGGCAAAATAACCACTAAATTCATAAATCAATATGCTAGGCCACGTCTGTAAAATACCATCCTGTAATTTACTTACGTCCTGAAAGCAATTGATTAACGATCTCTATTGAATTACTATTAGACAAGACAGAGGGTCAAAAATGTTTTCCTTAGTCAAGAATTACACTATAAGTGAATAATTAAAGATTTTTTTCTTTTAATAGACCTTGTTTGGATCAAAAATCGTTAGGATAGTTTAAACTTTAAACATCTTACTTTAAAAAATGTTGAAAACGAAACTTTTATTGACTCAGGTTATAAGCAAATTGTTGTTAAATTGTAAATAAATTAAAAGTGTTTCACAGTTTGATGATGACATTCCAGTTTCATTGATTCATTAAAAATTTTCCTGTTTTTCCAGTGGGATTTTCTCATCCATTAATTATTTTTAAGCTCCATAAACTGAGAAGCAGCAAGCAACTGCATAGCAAGCGAGACGATCGAGAAATAGATAAAAACGAGAACGATTCTCATTTTCTTTTTATGGCTCTCGTCTTGTTGTCGCTTTATAAAACGAGATTCTCATCATACAAGCGAAAAATGTGGACTAATAGAAAATAACTATATTTACACTCAACAATTTTCCTTGCATATTATGTAATTGTAAACTCAATTCTTACGGGACATACTGATAACGAAATTTCCCTGTTGTTAACAGGGTAACATATTGTCTATGTCAATACGTTTTTTTTAAAATAAAAACACCAACATTCATTTTAAACCTACGTACACATATGTACTACACGTGCAAAGCGTATGATTTTTAATATTGAAATTCTTTGGTTTCAAAATGAAATATGAATTCAGTGGAGAAGAAAAATAATAAGCGACCATACTCTCATTTATTATAAAACGAGAAAATGAGACGAGAAATGATAACTGCACTAGAAAGACTCGGGAAAATTGAATAAAAATGTAAGGAACTTGGAGTTATATAACATTTTCGAGGGATAGATAAAAACACTGAGAATGCAATTTGCAAACCTAATTGGAAATACATTGCGTCTATTATTTTTCAAACTGTCTATTGTTTAACGTTATTAAAGCAGAACACATTGCTACTGGGAAAAAGAGAGGGAATATAAAAGGAAAGTCGATAGCTCGTCACCGAAGTGAAATGAAAAGTGACTGTTGTTTGACTGAATAGATGCAATTCTTCTTATGGTATATATTATACATGCACAAATAGACCTAAACAACAATGCGACCAATGTACAAATCCGTGGTTCATCATTTCGGTTCCTCAATAATTCCTACAAGAATATCTGGCAACAATTTCCAAAATTTTAACCCTCAAAAAGGTGTTATTATTTCTACAACAATGTGGTACTTAAATCATCATTATAAAGCACTTTAAAGAATTTGTGACCTGAAATTTAAATTTCTACTTTCTGACAATTTACCGTGAAAACTACTGTTTATTGAATTTTTCCTAAGTGCTGTTTTTTATTCAACAATGAATATTCCAAATTTTTAATTAAACATGAGTTAATTAACTATTGCTGCTTTTTAATTAACTATTGCTGCTTTTTAATTAACCGTGAATATTCATTGGTTAATTTTTAACTACGAGTTAAAAATTAAAATTAACTTCAAATTAACTAAATTAACTTCAATTTACTTCTTTTCGTTTTCTTTTAATTACAGAATATCTGTTTGTTGAAACAACTTTTAAAATTTCCTATTCAAAATGGGAAAATTTGTAACAATTGAATTTAATTATTCTCATTTAAAGAAGCTGCAAAGGTTAAAATGAGAATCACTGAGCATTCATTCTCGAGGCTGTAAAGGTAGAAGAGGAATTCGTGCAAAATTTAGTGTCTCACTTTAGTCTCCACAGAACCTTCGTAGCACCTCTGTTCCAACTTCTGCTACAGGCTTTAGCTTATTATGCCAGCAGGTATAAGGATTGGTCCGGTCCTCATTCACCAAAAAATAACTAATAGCAATAAAGTTTCTTAAGTTTGAAACGTCAAGCAGTATTTCAAGCAATAAAGATATCAGGGACGAAGAATATTGAAAGATTAATTATTTTGATATAACCAAACTTTACTTTCGTCCTTTTCAATCACAAATTGATAGATCAGTTGTATTTAATTACTTGATTAAAACATCATAGAATTATATTCATTTCCATTACGCAAAAAAGATTTTTTATCAAAATGTTCTGTTTCACTTGTATTGCAATTGTATTGTATTGTAATTTGTAAATATCGGTAGCATAAAATAAAAATGGGAATACAATTGTTAAAATTCTATAGAACAATTGTTTAGCTTCATCAGAGAAATTAAATACATTTTATACATGTAGATAATTATAGGTAAAGAATTCTAGATTTTATGAGTATAATTATAGATTCTTGAGTATAATTGTAGATTTTTGAGTATAATTATAGATTTTTGAGTATAATTATAGACTTTTGAGTATAATTATAGATTTTTGAGTATAATTGTGAATGTGTAAAGCAATTGTTCTTAGTTTTAACCAAAAAAGGATTCAAAAAATGTGCAGATTTTAATTTCCCGTGTTGTGTAACAATAGGAGACTATTTGAAAGGTTTGCTATCGATTTAAATCTCAATATTTTTCGTTTGTCATTTTTCCAGTGATATATTAAGATTTTTTGTGTCTTTAAAGAGGTCTCATATCGAAAGCAAAAAGAATAATTTGAAGTAGTCGACTTAACCAGGTCACCTAGAAAGGTACATGGAGCTCATATTGTGCTTAGCGTTTGGATAGGTCAGTCATGTACATTTCCTATTTTTCTCGAGTTTTACTAATATATTTTTTTTACCCAATAAAATTGCATTGGAAGCACATATACAAATAGTTGAACAGGCTTCGCAAATATTGACTTTTATCCTAAAAAAAAACATTCAATTCTTTATCAGCGAGAAAAACATTTCAATAAACAGTTGTTTTGCTAGTTCAAGATTATTTTTCTACACGGGTAATTAATGTTTAATTATTTCATTTCACTTTTTTTATATTCTCATCAATAATGATTTTGACCAATGGTCAAAATTGATGATTAGACACAATATTTAGACAACACAATTCTTTCAGAATTAAAGGTCGTATTTTCTCGATGAAGAAATAAATCCCACATTAAATTTGTATTATACTGGTGGTTAATTGCGGCATTAAAGGATTAATTGAAAAAGTCACTTTTGAATAATTTATAAAGTTTAAACGAAAATTTTAAATTAAATGAATGCAAACACCTAAAATATGTGCACAAGCAATTTCTGCATCAACGATGGGGTTGGAGCTGACTGTACGAAGGGTGGAAAGTCACGAGCGACAGGGGGTAGTGAAGAGTAACGTCGGGTAAAACCCGATAGAGAGATTCGATGTAATTACAGTTGGGAATAATTGGACAAATGGAAAATGCAATCTATTATTATTCGAAAACGCTCTCCAAAGCTAAATGAAAGTTTTGTTATATTTTATTTAAAAAATCGAATTTTCAAATAAATGACTCAATTCGCAAATTGGAAGAAAACCAATTAATTAATTCACGTCTCGCGTGAGACAAATTTCCCTATTGAAACTTTTACAAAATCTGTTTGAAAGTTTCTTAACAGGCAAAAAAAGAAAGAGAACAATTGTGAGTTTCGAAATGAAAAATAGATATTTTTATTTACCATCGCTGCTGGATTCATCACTCAGAATGTTTATATTCTAGAGTAATTTTTTTAACGAGATGAAAAATAGTAACAAGATTAAAAATATGATGGGAAATGGTAACAAGATGAGAAGAAATATGCCAGAAAAATCACCAGAAAGGCAAAAAGAAAAAGTAAAAAATAAAATTGAATAAATACTATTTATAGCTGGGATTCAATTGGCTTCTTTACGCCTCAAGTATTTCGTATTTCTAAAATAAATGTGGAAACTCAAATAGCTTGAGTTCTGATAATAATTTTCTCTGACATAAATTGCATATGGCCGTGGCTTATATTCTAATCAGGAGCGAAACGCGATTATTATTCCGCACAATGCATGTAAACTTCCTGTTCTTAGTATAAAATTGAATCTGGCAGTTGGCATCAAGGAAGACTTTTATTAAATTGAATTGTCTAAAATATATATTGATTGGACTAATTTTATCCACGTTTCTAACCAAACTAGACATTTCGTATCAATTAAGTATAAATCTTGAGAAGGTGTTCCAGAATTCAATGAAAACTTGAATAATAATTGTCGATCTGAGCTTTAAAGCATTTTTTAAGTATTGTTTAAGTTTGTAAGTATATAATATTATAAATTATATACAATATAAATAAAATAAATAGTTTTATATTAACTATAATAAAATTATATAAGTTTTTATAAGTATTGCATAAGTTTTTATAAGTATTGTATAAGTTTTTATAAGTATTTTATAAGTATTGTACAAGTACAATATATTGTCTTTTTTAAGTTCCTGAAGTAAATTATATCGCTATCGTGATTTAAAATCGAGATTAATTTAGAGAGAACTGAAACCGACCAAGGCCAGTTTGACTAAACATTGTATATCCATGCTACGTTAAAAACAATACAATTTAACTATAAGCTTTCATGTGATACAATACTGTGATCCTCGACAATAAATTTTCATTGTTTGCATTCACAGTGGGCGCCGCTCTCAGGATATTCGATCAGCATATTCTTTTTTTGCTGCTAACTGTTGTATCTATTTCTCGTGTTCTTTTCGATTTGCATTTCAAACAGACTCCTTCCTCAACTGGAATTTCTTTTCTTCGCACACTCCACTGATTTTTAGCTGACTCGTTTTTATAGCTGATGTTCAAATTTATCTGGAAATTTTCCATTAAAATTGCTTCTTTAGAAAATAAGGTTCATCCAGCACAAAAAACAATCTTCCTTTCGCATAAGAAATATGTTTTCAATGTAAATCTTTTGATACAAAAATTGTTTATTTGTTGCGAAAAATAATTGTAAACCTTCCAAGGATTTTTGTTTTATTTCGTCGAATATAACTATTGGGATGACATTTATTGTCAATGTTTGTACTGATGTAGTTTTCAGTTTAAAGATTTCGGAACATTATAAGGAGCATGAATCAATTAGGCTTAATAACTTGATAAATTTTCCACTTCCTTTCGGCTTATAACTTGGTATTGAGTATGTCTAACTTGGAAGAGATTTGTTGACGTTGCAAGTAATGGAAATGAAATTACTCACACTCTTACGCCTTTCAGGCCTTTAAGTTAGGGTACTAAAACATCAGAAATGCAAATTCTCTTATTACATTTGTCACAATTTATCTTAATAATTAAATTTTAATTTCCAACATGAAAAAGATGTGCAGAAAAGGATTCAGAGAAACCCCTTAAGTGTGTAACTTCATTAAACTTTCTGTAAAGTTTCGTCTGTATCGATTTTCTCCATTTTGTGTTTAAAAGCATGCTTTTTATTATCATTTGAAACCATTTTTTGCTTGAATATCTTTAAACATATATAAAAATATACAACGAGATTTGAAATAGTCAAATATCGTTAAATATCGTTATCAAATATCGTTAAATGATCGTTAAATATTGTTTATTGAAGAAACGCCCGAGTGATGGATTCTTAATTTTATATTAAATAGTTAAATATCGTTAAATATCGCGTTCCAATTATGGATATCGTTATATTCGTAAAATATTTTTATTTATATAGCGTAGAGTATAATAAATTGTCATTTTACTTGATTGCAAATAATCTTTTAGAAATAAATTTTCTCCTTACAGAAAGTTTGTATCTCATTGTTAAAACGATTATTTTTCAACGGGCAAAGAAGTTGCCTTGTAGTCGTAAATAATTGAAGGGCTCAGCGTCCGGTACGACAAAGAGACATTTTATCAGTTTACAGATAATGAAGAAGAAAGAACGAAGGTAGATTATTATAAAGATAACTGAAATTCGTATAATTGTAGTCTCAAATATAATTACCAACTTCCTTATTTTAATTTTCGTGCCTTTGATATTTTAGCTAATTATTAACTATGCTAATTTACATATATATATTTTAGCTTATTATTTACTGTAGTAAATAATAAGCTAAAATATATGAATAAAATTAAAAATTATATATAAAATTATATATAATAATTTCATTTATCATTTCTAATTTTATTCATAGTGTATAATTGCATTCATATGGTGTATAATTTCATTCATCGTGTACAATTTCATTAATCACGTTTCATTTAATTTATCATGTTTAATTTAATTTATTCATATTTAATTCAATTTATTCATGTTTAATTCAATTTATCCACGTTTAATTCAATTTATCTACGTTTAATTCAATTTATTCGTTGTTTAATTTCATTTATTCATGTTTGATTTCTTTTATTCTTTTTAATATAAGTAATTAATTCTTTCTAACAAAATTTATTCTATTTAATATTCCTTACTCCTTTTCATATAATTTATCCCTCTCAATATAATTTAAATGTCGTTAATTTCAATTCATTATACAGTTTTAATTAACATTATTATTCTTACTTTCTTTTTGTATTATTCTAAAATTCATATTTCATTTCTTTCACGATTTTATCAAATGGAAATTTAATAAATTTCCTTGAAAATTCAGTTTAAAAATATCAGTTTTATTTGACACTTTTCCCCGACGAAAATTTATAGCTGATCATTTTCTCCCTCGATTATTTTTCCCCCAATTCTTTCAACTCGCTGTTGGAAGATAGCACTGTGAATTTTATATATGTAATAATACAGTATTTTGTTAAAAATAAAAGGTCGTATAATTTTTCTAAAAACAGCAAATTTTTTGTTAGTTTTTTATAATTTATTTGCTTATATTAGAAAGTTTATGTTTTTCATGTTTGGGTAATTTTTTGTCAGTAATTTTATGTCTGTCAACTTTTTATTTTGATAATTTTATATAAAAGGGTGTTGAACTATTTATGCACCCTTGACTGACCACAAAGCTAAAAAAATTCTATTCTCCTGGTGGTAATATGAAAATCCATCGATTACTTTGGTCGTACTCTCTGCTGTACACTATATACACGATTGAATGCTCTGATTCTATGTATATGTGAACTATAAAATGTATGTGAAATGCTTTTGTGTGCTGTGGTCCTGTACGCAAAGAGAGAATGGATTATATCGACTATTTTCCCTCGACATTTGCATTATTATCTGCTATTGAATTATTAAAAAACCTGTTTCTCGGGTAAATTAATGTGTTTTTAAAAATGTTACTTGTAAATTAATATTATTTCAAAAAAGTAATTTTATATTACAGTACTTCTTTTATCTTATTTACCATAATAATATAATATTTTATTTATAATTGTATTTTTATTACTACTGATTATTATTAAACTCATTATTATAATTATATTATCGTTATTATTATATACTCAAATATATATGCTTACGATTTTTCAACATAATTATTCTCTGTAATTATTTATTTATTTATTATGATTTATTCTCTGTAATTATTTGCAAATTAATGTTATTTGTAAGTTAATAAATTAATCGATTGCTAAAAGGAAAAATTGCGAACGAATATTTAACAAATTGAAATTAACAAATGTATTTTAAAAAATCGGTCATCTTTTGTTACGTTTATTATGCTTTTAAACTATGTACAAATAAATTTAAAGAAACTTTTTATAAAACTTTAATCTACGCGCAAATGGAGATTCTTAAGTAAAAATACTATAGACCTTTAGAAACTGGTGCAGAAGAAATTAGAGCAGAATGAATGGCGTCAGAAATGATATCAACTCATTTTTCATAATTCAGTTTTTTCTTCTTCTCACAAATCTTAATTTGAAAATGATGCTTTGTATTATTCAATTTTTAATAAGATTTCATGTTTTCCCCCTTTTTTTCTCTCGCCGAGATATTTCAAACATTAAAACTCTAAAATTAAATATTTATGAGAAAAGTGACTTGAAGTTTATTTTTGCAAAGTTTGCAATTTTGCCTTGGGATTAAGTAATTCATTTTACAGATATTAAAGAAGAAAATTGAAAGTCAGAGCGTTTTTTAAAGCTTTGAAAATACTTTTAAAAGTAAATCCAACTCAACGTCTATATTGGGTTAGTGCAATCTGCAAATATGTAGATTGCTGAAAAGAGAATGATGACGAGATTATTAATCTTTCAATGAAGAATGGGATGATCAAGTATAATACAAGATTATCTGTAAATATAGTAGAATCAATTTTCTTTAAACTACGTTTTCTCTCTTTTACTTCTTGCTTATGCATTAGTTCAATTAATGTGAATAAAATTGCAAATGCGTATTTTATTATCTTCTCAAGTAATCACGTCGTTTAGAGGTCAATTCATAATCCAGAGTCTACAAGTGCATAGGCGTAACAAAATATCAGTTGCAAAAAATTTGTCATATATTTCTTTATTTTAATGATCAAATTTTATTCAATTACTAATAGTTGTATTCAATTCCATTCTTTAATTAAATTTGCTAAGCATAATTCAAATGTATATTTTTGTATTCAATATTACTAACAATAATAATCATAATTTATTAATAATAATGAATAATAATTAGCAATATTAAAAAGAATAATGGTAATAAATGTAAATGAAAAATACTCAAGTAAATTTTATTTTTTGAACATGGTTTTATGAAACAGAAGAGACTGCTCAAAAATACAAAATGCGATTCTTTTGAGTTATGTGCCAGAATTTTAAAAAATAGTTCAGTAAATTGTATTTCACAAAAAGAGTCTCTAAATTTTCAATGTACGAAAGAATTGAAAATTCAGTGACTCTTTTTTGTGAAATACAATTTAAATTCAATTCTTTTATACATTGAAAATTTACTGTTAAATTGCAGTATGAATTTTTAATTTATTGCATGATATGTAATTGAAATAATTCCCAAAAGATATACGAACTAGGAAAAGGAAATAAAAATCGCTGTGGTGGAAAAGTTTAAGTTAAACCAAGAAGTGGAAACTGCTAAAAAGTTGAGAAAGAAAAATATTAGTTTAAGGCAACTTATATGCATATTTAAATTTCCTCAGTGATTTTTATTTCATCAAAAGATTCCAAGAAATTAAAAGTCAACTAATCAGAAAATTATTCTTTATAAAGTTGACTTGTTAAGCTTTTTATTCAGGCTAAATTAAAATAATACGTATTAATTATGTTTAGTGTTAAAAATAATTGCTTTTTGGTGCATTTTTCAAATTTTTAATAAAATATATTAAATTATTATTAAATTAAAATATTATTGCGCAGCCTCATAGGAAAGAATGATGGTAAAAATAATAATAATAATAATAATAATAATAATAATAGTAATAATAATAATAAAATAATCAATTGACAATTATTTTTGATAAATTATCAAATTATTACATGATAATTATCGTATTAAAGATGCCTAAAAATTGATCAGTTATTTGAGACTCTGAATATCGAAAAGAATGGAGTTTTGACAAAAAATGATAATTAATATTTAATTTATATGTTCGTTATGCAAGATAGTTATAATTATGTTACACTTTCTTTTCTAGATATTCCGATAAAACAACTTGTATACTTTTCTTTGAATATACTTTCCCACAAGTTGACACTTATGCATAAGTAGACAGTAATTTCTACAAAGCAAACTCTATAGTCACAAGTAACAGGTTTAAAAACAGGTTCATTACTTGAAAAACTGTAACTGTCCTTAAAAACATTGGTCTACAAAAAGTCGCGATTCTTGAATATTATGCATTTCATTATCATTCGTTTATACCTGCTATATTTCAATTTATAGTTTAATTAAGCTAATTTCAAATTTTATTTACATTTCTTAATTTTATTAAAATCACAAAGAAATGTGATACTGATTTTTCGAAAAATTTGTTTCTAAATCGTTTCAGAATATTTTTAAATAACTTGTGTTGATTTTTCTGTGAGAAACGTTATTTTTGTGTGTGATACGCCTTATCATAATTTGTTTCCTCTGTGTGTGAAAATGTAAATTTTCACGTGTATTAATCGCTGTGAGCAGTGAGTTTTCAAAGTTTAGTAATAACAAAATGTGGCGTATATTATCCATACAAATAAACTTGAACGTGTTGTTTTACAATATAAATGTAGGTATGTACATGCGCATCAACTAAAAGGCTCATATTCACCGAGGCGTGGAAAATATCGGTTTACATTCACAAACGATAAAGCCCTTGTCAAAGTCTGTCAAATTTAACCACCGCGAATGTGTAAAAGTTTAGAGAATTTATTTTCAAAGTTGATATCAAAATTCAGTGACATTTTGATAAATTTCTTTCTCTCGTGCAATTTCTCTGATTGAATTTCGGTATATTGTTGTGATTCCGCTGTCTCTGTTTTAAAAGATGGATTGCAAGCTGTTAACAGCTTATAAAATCATTCTTGCTTCCATACGTGACAGATAGATAAATTTATATTTAAGATATTATACATTTTCTGTAGATGCTTAATTGGCTATTACGTGTTCAATAATGAAATGTATTTCCAAGTTAAGACACCTTTTGAAGTAGGAGAAACATAAAAACATTCCATCTATTAAATTTTTTAGAAATCTTTTTCGTCACGTGCAATCATAATTAAAATTGGAAAATTTTACTTCTTTTTTATGACAACCTATCGAATTCTTTCTTTTACAAATCTCGAAACGAAACAACCTTTATCCGCGCAAAGATGTATCGTTTTCGTGTTCCGGATGTAAGTCAGAGCTGACTGCTCGCGCATCCGTTACGTCGCCGAATCTTTATTGCCAATAAACTCCAGTTGACTTGTAAAGAAAACCTACGAGAATAATAACGATAATGATCTCAGGCTCGACAATAATAACCTGACAGAAATAATGCTATGTCTTTTTTTAAATGAATTTTGCAGAAAGAGAGAGAGAGAGAGAGAGAGAGAGAGAGAGAGAGAGAGAGAGAGAGAGAGAGAAAACGAAAAACAATTTTTATAGTTCAGAGATCAATAATAATGTGGAATAACACGAAATAACGCAAATCACGTATAATAATGTAACATAACAAATGCTAATAAATAATGATAACAAATGATAATAAAAACAAAGTTTTCTTTACGATGGAGCAATAATGAAAAAAAATAGAAATGATAAATAAGGCACCGAATAATAATACCTACATAATAATAAATAGTAGGGAATAAAAAAATCATTAATAAGAGTTGGAAAAGACCAACAGTATAGAAGATAATAACAAGTAATATTAAAAATATTATAATTTTTTGACCCTGTTTGTCGTAAAAATATTTTTTTATTTTCTGAAGTGAAATCTGATTCGTATTTGACATACTTTGTTGATTACTAAATGAGTGACACTTGTATATTACTATATAATTAAAAGTTCAGTATTTATAAATTTTACGTTAAACGTATCATTTAAATATATTTTAATGACCCTGAGTACAAAACGTTTAAACAATTTAATGACGTTAATAATGTTTGAAAAATTTAATTATACTTTAAATATGATATAACGTGTAAACATTTCAATTATATATATGTAACGTTTAAACATTTCAATTACGTTGAATGCTTAATTAAATTTTAGATGAATCATCACTGTTAAAGAAAGAAAATAAACAATTCACCTTTCGCGTGTGTCATTTATTATTAAAAAAAAAAAGAAAACAAAAATACCCAATCGCTCTGAAGTTTACAGAAATATTCAAATAAAATGTAAATAGCTCATTTTTTGTGATAAACATTACTACGAAAACAGAAATTCCCTATATGCAGATATAGAAAAAAAAATGCGTCACTACAAATTTTCCGAGTTTTCAACAATAATTATTATATCTAATTTAAATAATACGTTTTTAAATGATTTTTGCTTCCTCAGAGAGGAAGCATTGTTCTTTTTTTAATAATACACCTTTTGTTAAAACGCATTCTTTGATTAAAAAAAACCAATAAAGTTGAAAATCTATTCGCAGTTCGATAAAAGCTAAAAAACTAGTTCAATGCAATAAAATCTTTGTCATAATTTCTTCATCTTTGCAATTTTCTTGATATTTGTTTTTTTGTAATTAGTTTTTTTTTAATTGTAGTTGTTTTAATTGTAGTTGTTTTAATTGTAGTTATTTTAATTGTATTTTTTATTTTTAATTTTCAGGTGGTAATTTTGAGCGGAAAAATTGTTTTTTTTATAGAGAAACGAATGCAAATTTGCTTTTACTAACAATCTACTTTTAATTTCCATAAATAATAATTAATGTCTCTTTATATTTAATTCATGAATCAAGTTTCATTACGCTTTCGTGCATTTAAATTTACCCAATATTTTAATTGGCAATTTTGTCTTACATGTTTAATAGCAAAAATAAAAAGGTAATAAATATTAATACCAATAAAATACTATCTGTATATTCGACATTGTTTCTCAGTTCAAAAATTTCTATTGAAAAAAACATCGTTTCCGCAAGAACGATACGGAATATTGGAGGTAAACTGGAAAGTAATGGAATGTTATCTGATCCTTAAAAAAAATACAATACAATGACGAGTTTTTTGTTTTCTTTTTAAAGATCTAGAAAATGCTTAAATGAATCCTTAAATGACTGTAAGACAAGTGCTTTGTGAGGTGTTGTGCCGACGTGTCAAGTGTATTTATTTTGTGTGTGTGCGTTTATGAATATACCTGACTCAAATTCCATGTATATCGAAACTGTGTACGTATATCGCGTGTTTGTGTGCTGACTTGCTCACACAGCTACCTTGGAGGGTTGCTTTTACATACATCCCACTCATACATACGCAAACACCCCTCTCCCTTCCGTATGTTGGATTTAAAGGTTCGTTCATAAAGGTTACTGGCTTTTAATCAACTGAAATTTGATATTTCCACCAATTCCTGTTCTTTGTCTGTCTCGACTCGTATATTTTCAACTTTAAATTTGTTTTCACTGAAAAACATAACTTAGTATTTGCAAATGATAAAAAAAAATGTGATAACATTCATTATTTCTTTTTTTCCTCAGAGCACATTATATTACGATAATTTTTATTAGCAATTATTCATTTTTATCAAAAGAAACAATTTCCCGTTTATTTTACAATTTATAATCATTTCACGAAATTTTGCGTTAAATTCCATTTCACGAAATATATATTTTACGCTTTAATTTCGTTTCAGCATTGTTGAAGCGAGTAATTCAAAATGAAAATATAGATTTTGCGTTATTGTTGAAAATTGAAAGAGTTCGATGCAATTAAATCTTTGTCAGAACTGTAATTTGTTCATTGTTTTAATTTCGTTCTTCTTTTGTTGTTGTTGTTATATTCTTGCTGAATTGCATTTTTTTGTTATTTTTTCCAATTCTTTGCACGTCATCTCTTTACCAATATAAAATACGCGGAATTTTCACAGAACATAGCGGAATCGAATGGAAAGTAAAGTATAAACTATAAAATATGAAATCGGATTAAAAGTTGGAGAGGTGTCGAACGAGAAAGAAGCTTGAAAAGTATAGAATAAGATTTTCTGTTGTGCACAAATACTCGAAAGGAAATCACTATCAGATTGATCTATACAATACTTTTGCAGCTGCTGTGACCAATAAATCACACTATCTCCAATTTTCATGGACGATTTACAACATAGACACTAATATCAATTTTTCTTGTTAATATTCACATTTCTTTCCTTTCAATTGCTAAAACAATCATAACTTTTTAATACAGAATTTTTTATATTTAGAAATATTTTGCTTATTAAACAACTAGGTAAACAATTTATTACAAATTTTGATTATTTAACGATTTTGTTCATTTAACGATTTTGTCCATTTAACGATTTTTTTCATTTAACGATTTTGTTCATTTAACGATTTTGTTCATTTAACGATTTAGTTCATTTAACGATTCAGTTCATTTAACAATTTTGTTCATTTAACGATTTAGTTCATTTAACGATTTTGTTCATTTAACGATTTAGTTCATTTAACGATTCAGTTCATTTAACAATTTTGTTCATTTAACGATTTTATTTATTTAACAATTTGGCTTATAAAGTTTTATTATTGTAAATAACGTTTATAGACTACTTTCTGTAACTATAATTTTCTTACTTCCGTAGAAAAACACATTTCCTGAATGTACTCATTGTATATTAAATGTGCATGAATTGGAAATTTTCACGATGAATTTTTGCGCTTATTTCTATCTTTTGAAGCGTCAGACTGGTTAAAATCGATTGGGCAAAAAGAAGCTGAGCGACTTGCTGTATTTTTGACTATGTATGAAATGCATCAATATTTTCCAAGGAAAAGTACAACTTTCACGTTTATAACCTTATTCTTGCTTGATAAATTTTATATTACGTAATAAAGATTTCACCCTTTTATAACAGTTTTAAAGAAAGTTGTAAAAAGAAGACGAGGGCTTACTACACAGTGCTTTTTTGTGGTATTTTAATCACTTCTCCCCTTTGTGTCGCTTTTTTTCTATCTTTTTGACATTGTTCTTTCCCTACAGAACGTTACCAAATACAGCACGTGCTCCCAAAGGTCTTTAAAAATTTATTCATTTTTCGTGCCGTTGCGTTGATGAAAGTTTTCCCACCTTAATTGGAATTGAAAAATTCACAGGAACAATATTTTCACTATCGGTAGAAAACTATCTGATTTAAATGATAGAAAAGATTGAAATTAATAGCGTTATAAATTTGTTTCATTTTTACAACCTCATGGATTTGATGCATTAACATCTTATTAGTTTTGCTTGTCTTATATATGTTTTTTAGTAACTAAATTATATTCTTATTAATGAATTTTACATTATATTTATACTTTTGATCTATTGCATATTTTGCCTATTGTATTATATTTTTATTAATATTAATATATTAAGAGTCATTGTTGAATTGCTTAACCCTTTTATCAAATATCCTTTGGTGATTTGTTTTGGCTTTATAGGGTTTGGCGAAAGAAATTATAAACTTGTGTTTATCATTTAGTCATATTAATTAATATATTGTATTATATTTCATATTAATTTATAGTTAAATTAATTAATTAATTTATAGTTAAGTTATATATAAAAGTTTATATAAATCTATAAATTCCTAATAAAACGAATATATCAAAAATACATAAACAAATAAAGCATATTTTCATAAAATGACTTTCAACAATTAAAAACAAATTATTCTGGGAATATAATAAGCTTTATTCAGCACTCTAATCTACTAATCTAGTTGAAAATTACCAACGACAGCTGATTCCTTCGAACGAATTAACCTATTGTGAAACTGGCTTAAAGTGCCCAACATTGGAAGGGTGAGAGGTTGCTGAAGGAGCAAGAGAGTGAGAGTAAAAGTAAGAGAGTCAGAGTAAGAGAAAGAAAGAGAGAGAGAGAAAGAAAGAAAAGATTTACCATAAATATGAGAGAGCTCGAGAGATAGGAGGACTGTTTGATGGGGTGGGAGGGTTAGAGAGAAACAGAAAGTTTCGAGTGAGAGAGATAATGTTGAGAATATAACGTTGAAAAGAGAGACAGTTGAGGTAGACGTAGAGAAACGAATGAAAATAAAAAGAGATGAAATGAAAAAGAGAAGATGAGCGAAAAAGAAGGAGAGAGAAAAATTCACATAGACAGCTTCGTATATGAGATTACAGGCGGCAGGAGTGTACAATGAAGGGGGCCATTGCCCCATATCCCGTCTTCCATTCCCCTGAATACCCATTTTTTTACTTCGTCTTTTCGTGGAAGGTCGATTGAAATTCCCTTTTCATCTCTCACACTAGTCGTTAAAACATTTTTTTCAAATGGACTGTATTTTATTAAATTAACTCATTTTTATCAACCTCTATTTCATATATTACTTTTTATTATTACAATCACTGTAATATTGTCTTTTAATTTTCTTTAGCATTTATTTATTTTAACATTTGTGCTCTATGTACTGATTTAATGTATTCTTTTTACATTCGTATTTTTTCTTAATATTTGTATTTAATTGTATAAAGTAATTGATAAATAAACGTAATGATAACTATTATTATAACTATATTTTAATATTTATGTTGTTAATTATTATTATTAATAATTATCTTTTTGAACCTTACTCTTTATCATTGTTTTGTTGTTTTTCGGTGTTGTGATTATTGATATTATTATTATTATTATTATTATTATTTTTCGTTTTTTATTATATTGCAAAAAATGTATCATCCGCTTACTTTTATTACTATAATATACATATTTTTATTCGTGATTCTTTCACTTTTTATCATAGAATAATTATTTAATAATATTTTCATCATTCACTGATAATAGTCGTTTAGATAAGATGAAAATATTTCAATAATTGAAAATAAATGAAACCGTTCAGTAATTATTAATTAATATACTATGCTATCATTGTCAAACATGAATACTTTTCTATGTTTTCTTTTAAGTTTTTGCGTTTACATTCTTCTCAGTACTTTCCAGTTTTTCTGTATCTCCCTACTATTCTCTTTGCAAGTATTTACGATTCTATTTATATAGATAGTGTTACTGATTATATTAAATATCGATTATTATTATTAATTCTCTATTATTGTTTCAATAATATTATTGTTTCAATAATATTATTGCTTCAATAATATTATTGTATAATCATATTATTTCTTCTAACTAATAAACCACTTTTTAAACAATTTTTTATATTAATAATTATTCAATAAATTTATTTCCCAGTAAATATTGCTCACAATTTTATTTTCAAGCAATTATATTTCAAATTTTTAGTAGTTTAAACGTTTTAACATGTTTCATGGAAATAAGCCTAATTAATATTCATGTCAAGTTTAATATCCAGCTCTCAATTTGCATTCCTTTGTTAGCATTTGTGACTTTTTATTGCAATTGAAAAAGAAAGAAATTTAATATTCTTTTATAAAATTCAAGTATCATTAGTTTTCTAATAATTAAAAAGAATATTTGATTTAAAACAGCAAATTTTGTCTTATCTTCTGGCTTAGTCAAGAAGTATTTATATCCGTGTTTTCCTTCGTCCGCACTTAACGTTTCGTACAAACATGGAGAAAAATTAATGCCAGTGGCATAGTTTGTTGTAAAAATATTTTTTCAACAAATTAATTTAATTTCTTTAAAAATTAAAAAATTATTATTTTAAATGAAAAAAAAAATAATAACAATGTCAAAGAAATGTGACAATTTCTTTATTGACATTCATAAACGGAAAGAAATCATTTAATTCATTTTATGGATTGAGGAATAAAAAAAAGCGGAAAAGGCAGTGTCGAAAACGGAAAAAGGCGATGGCACTGTGATATCAATGGCGGAGGCTTTCGCAGAGAATGCAGCTGTGCGACGAAACGAGATTAACGCTATAAATACCGACCGCCAAACGAGAGAGGAAAAGAGACAGAATGAAAAAGAGAAGCTCTCGTGCGAAACTTTTAGCCGTGACTGTACCTTTAAAACATTGGAAATAGTTATGGCAGTGGTTCTCATTCCTTGAGTCCAAGCACGCCCTCGTATCGATTCCAATTATATAACTTTACTCAATTTGCTACCTCTTACCAAACTAGTTTTATCTTAATAATTACGACTCAACAAAAATACCTATTTTATATAATTTAATAATCATTTAATAATCCATTTTATTGCTAATTAAAGAAAATGCTTCATTAGATAGAAAGCACCTCAAGTCGTTACTTTTAAAATTTTTCCCACCATGCTAAAATTTGTCAATTTATAAAAATATTTCATAATTATTTTATTTTTACTGCAAATTTATTAATTTCAGTTGATATTTATTTTTTATTTCAACTAACTATTTTATTTATTTATTTTAATTTATTAAATTAATAAATAATTAAATTAATGTATTAAATTAATGACTTTTTTAAATTTTATGAATATTTATACTTTTTTGCTTCCTTATAGAGGAAGCATTCTTTATTATTGTGTTTATTTTTGTTATTTTAGGGTTAATTTTAACAGTTTTGTTCTCAATTTCTTTTCATGGTTAATTTTGTTATTTATTATTATTATTATTTTTGTTATTCTATGGCTAGATTAGTTAAATTTATTGATAATATTCAAATAGCAATAAGTTTCGTTTTAGTACAATTTATAATGTTATTTTACGTTCAATTTGGTTAATTTTTAGTGTTTTTACATTTGTATTCGTCATTTTATCAGTAATTTTGTTATTTA
The DNA here is from genome assembly GCA_011057455.1 of Ganaspis sp. Gsp50. Lineage (NCBI taxonomy): Eukaryota > Metazoa > Arthropoda > Insecta > Hymenoptera > Figitidae > Ganaspis > Ganaspis sp. Gsp50. The sequence goes on along the minus strand of WNHD01000183.1, from coordinate 14,892 downwards.
TATACTGATTTTTGTCATTGCTATGTTAATCTTATTGTTTTAGAGTTAATATTAGTTCGTTTATGTCTAGTTTAGTTCCTTTATATTTATTTTAGTTTGTTTATGTTTATTTTAATTTCTTTATATTTATTTTAGTTTGTTTATGTTTATTTTAGTTATTGAATTCCTAATTTTAGTGGATTTTGTTATATCATAATTAATTTTGCATTTTTTTTTATATTAGTAATTGTGGATATCCGTAATTGTGGATATCCGTAATTGTATTAGTTTTATTACAATCAAGCATAATTTTTTTACTTCCTGCTTATTTTTGTATGTTTATTGATATTGTATAATTAACTTTGCTATCCTCTCGATAGTTTTATTTGTTTGTTATTACATATTTCGTTTGAATAAACATAAATCTACTTTTGTACAGTTGATACACGTAATTGTATTGTTCCATTTGCACTGCTAATTCTATTATTTGTGCAATAAATTTACGATTCCCTTTCAATTAGTACATTTAATTAATTTAATTATTACCGGATTACATTTCTGCATAAATTTATTATTTCTAGAATTGATTTCGACCAAAGTATAGTGTGTATACATACATTATGTACATACAATATACATATATACATAAAAAAGTATGTGTACATATTTTTTTGACTTGTCTGCACATTCATTAATTATAGTATTGATAATTAATATCGAAGCATTGGCCTTTTCTAAATAGAATTTCGAAGAATTTTAGATCAGCAAATATGAAACAAGCTTCTAACTCGAACACTTGTATGTAGTTTAGAATAAAAGAGGTAACTTTTTTTAGAAAAGTTTTCAATACATTACTAAATTGTTGTCTAATATTTAAAAATGATATACGATAATACGATATATAATGATAATACGATTATTATAATTATTTAGTAATTATGTTTGATTAGATAAATGTCAATTGATTCTTTAAAATTTAAGTACAAGTTTTTTGCTTCTATACAATAGTACACGTTTCTTTTTCTTTGTTGAATTATGAAAAACGAGCCGTCGCGAATCTCTCGAGATTTATTATTTATCAAGGTTATTGTAATTTTTCAGAAATTGCAGTTTTGCGTTGCGCTATTTCGTATTTAATGATATTAATACAACAAGCATATTTAAATTAAAATTACTGAAAATGTTTGTTTACGAAATTGTAGTTTTTATGTTACTAAACTTTTGTACAAGTTAAATTTATTTTATAATAAATTGATTAATTTTTTTTATTAACTTAATCTTTAGCTATAATAATATATTTAGCTTTAATAATTTAGCTTATTTTATTTATATTATTTGTAAGCTTTTTAAAAAAGAGATCACACTTTGTTAATTATTTCAGTAATTTATTGAATTAATTTAAGCTGTTAATTTTATGAATTTAAGTTGAATTGAAATGAAGTTAAAATTGATGAAAATTTTTATTTTTAATGTCAATTATTTTTATTCCATTAATTCTGTTACGTGCAATACCAAAAAAATATGGCACTTGTATTCTTATTATACCTTCTTCGTTGGAGTTGAGAAATATCGCTTCTTGTATTAATTGACTGTGCTGAGTTGGCCGCGGGAGGTCATGCGTATATAAATGATAGTTTATGTTTTTCTCTTTTTCTACTCTTTTTCTTTCTGCATGCTCAAATGCAATTTAAATCCTGTAAATGAGTACTTTTTCCAATTATCCGTAAATTTAATAAATAAATTAAACACCCAAATTCATAGAGCAAATAATGTTATACTTGGCTAATTTTTTTTTTCGTTTTTCTAATTAAAACACATACTCTGCTGTGTTATATCGTAAAATAAGTTTCTTTTTATTAATCGTAAAAGAGTTAGACGAATTGTGCATGTGACGTTTCAGCAGTATTTCTCATTATTCTCTTTCTTTCTTCCTACTTCCTACTTGCCTCACCCGACAGATGGCGGCAGATTTCTCTCAATAGATTTGCTACACGCTATCGACTAACATTTTTCTTTTATTTATCGACTTTCTTCCAGTAAAAGGAAACAGTTTAACAATTAAATTAAAAATTGATTCGAGCGCTTTTTATACATTATTTTGAAAGATAGATAAAAGTCATTAACGCGATGCAAACAATTGAATACACAGTAAATTCAACAGAGATAACGACTTTCATAGATTAGATTACGATTTTATTCTCATTTTTAATATTTACGTGTATTTATTTCTCTACATTAATTTATATATTTTTAAAGTGATAATTAATAACAGCCAATCATCATTCGAAAATAATTAACGATTTTATTCATTGTTTACCATCAAGAAAAACAGTCATTTTTCCTGTGTATGATAATTATTTCATTCATTCTTCTGAAAATTATTATTTCTTTATAAATTATTCCTTATTTATTCATATTTTCTTTTTTTAAATATTTTATTATTTTATATTTTATTATTGTTCTTTGGTGCTAAATTATTTACTTATATTTCTTTCAAATACGTATACGTGTTTGCAGTCAATTTATTTCGAAAAATTTAATTACATGAAATTGATATTGTGCGTGAGTGTAGTATACCATTTGAGTTAATTATTAAATTTAATGTCCGATTAGTATAATTTGTTAAATCTACATCCTTAATGATAGGAATGACAATTCATATGTATTTTAATTTACATCTTCAGCAAAATTATAATTAAAATGAATTTTTGAAAGTTACGTTTTGGACTCGGTTTTGGAGCATTTTTAAAATGTCAAATTTTGTGAAAATTAAACTTTCCTTGAGCGTACAAATTTTCAGAGTTGCCTCATAAATCTAGTTTTCCAAGGAGAACTTGGAGGCAACACAGTGTGTCACTTATAGACCGATTCCTTTCTTTTCGCGGATTTTCTCTGTTTGCTTTAACGTACACATGTCACTATGTATGTGAACATGCCTCTATATCTATACACTCATATGTATATCTTATACAGTGCCCAGAAAATATTCTCCAGAGATATGTCCCCACTCCTTTCTAACTTCCCTGCCTTGGTTCCTTCTTTCCAGGTTCAATATTTCTATCCTTTCTTCTTATTCTCTCACTCTCTCTCTCTTTTCCTCTCTCATCAATTTTACACGGAAAACCATATGATATAAAACATCTATAATTTAGCTTTTTTCCAACCATCAAATTTTTTACTTCTATATAATCTATATGAACGTTTCAATTTTTTTTCATTTAATTCAAATTGGAATAATTGCCCTTTGACACATTTTCTACAAATGTAATTATTTTGTTTATATAGAGATTACTTTATGTAAAAGGCAATTATCTTGTTTGAAATATAATTATTTCGAATAAAAAATAATCACTTTGTTACAAAATTTATTTTTTTAAAAATATTTCGAATGTAATTCAAATTAAAAGTTAATTTTGTTTCGAGAATAGAAAGTTTTTATTTAAAAATAAAAAATAGAAAGAAATTTGCATAGAAACTTGTGTTTATTTATTTTATTTATTTATAAAAACTGGGGTTTATAAATAAATTATGCATTAAAAAGAAATGTCCCCTCTAGGAAAGTTTTTAAAGTTGGTTTTTATTAAATTTAAAAATGTATCTGATGAAATAATGTTGTTGTCTCAAAAGATCTAAAAGAATGACTTGAGTTTTACTTGTGCAATATTACGAGTAAAACGTCACATTCTTTCACACAATTGTATTTACAAACGACAAGTCTCATTATTTAGTTGAATAGATTTGTACATAAAACAAAGTTTTAACAATTCTGTAAATTTAAAGTTTTTAAAATATTGTCCAAACTCATAAAATTTTAAGACATGTGTTTCGAATTTTCAAGAGAGAAAACATAATATTTTGAGAAATTATTTGCGAAAGTCTAAAATCTAATTCCATAAAATAAGGTTACCAACTATGCTTCATAATAAAGAATCATGCTTTTGTTTTTGGTCGATATAAATTTGCATAACTATAGAGTACAAAATACACAGAGAGAAAAGAATTGCCAGGATAGCGGACTAAATTGTCATATAAATAGTGGTATTTTTTCAGCAAAAGAAAATGAAATTATTTAGTGTTTGCTTAGTTTAGAAAATATATACTTTTTTATTTTTAATATTTACTTCCTTTTTGTTAATGACAGGCTGTACGTTATTTTTCTTAATTAAGGGCGTCAATTTTCTTGTTAACAATTAGAAAATTGACGCTCTATTTACAAATTCAATAACTGTGTGATTATATAGTGAACTTGACTTTAAGGAAATAGTATCAAAGTTGATCCACGATAAATAATTGAATTTTGAGAACTATGGTTTATAAAATGATCCCAAATTAATTGAATATAAATAATTATTACCGAATTAACTAATTAATTAATGACGAATTGACTATTTATTCGTTGTCTAAATAATGACAACTATTTCTTTTTTAATTAACTGGGTACTTATTTGTTGTCTAATTAATTGACTACTTATTTGTTATTTAATTAATTGACTACTTATTTGTTGTCTAATTATTTGGCTACTTATTTGTTGTCTAATTATTTGGCTACTTATTTTTGATCAAATTAATTGATTTTACATATTTGTTATTAAATTAATTATTTACTACATACTTATTTGTATAATCAAATTAATTGATAATTTGTTTGTTGCCAAATTAATTGACTATTCTCTAATCATTTGACTATACTTATTTATTCTCTAATCATTTGACTACTTATTTGTTGTCGAATCAATTTACTATCAATTGCCTAATTTACTGATACTTGCTGAATTAAACCCAATTAATTACTGAATTAATTTATTGTAATTCTTATACAGAATTGATTGTAAATAATTAAATGTTTAGAAAATGTTTTCATTGGCGAGAAGAAAGAGCGCAACGAAAATAAATGCATAATTAAGAGAAATATGTACTTAAAATGAGAATGTAAAAAAATGTTTAAGTTAAAAAAACAGTTTAATTTTTGATATGCCGAAAATAAAAATGTTTTTTTTTTAAATTTCAGCTACTGGGCGGTGCTTGCTTTAGCCATGGTCCCTACACATTTTATAAGGCAGTACGGATAGAAAATGGTCGTGTTCTTCGACTAGGAAGTTTTTTTCTGACAAAACTTTGGAACGACGCCGATCTCGTCAGCATCGGCGAGCTTCAATTACTCTGGCTTGACAGCCGGGGGCCAAACACACCCCTTGCCTCTTTGCGGCTTTACTTCCTGCCGGAAAACACCCCTGATGGACGAAGGGACACACACGGAGAGGTAAGATACAATGCAAATAACTATAAACAGTTTTATTGACCCACTTTCTTCCCTCCTTCTGTCAAAAATCAAAATCTCAACCTTAGCTACTCGTATTTAATAAATTTTATAATATATAGATAATCTGAATATATCAAGTATTAAAAGTTAAATGTTTTTCTTTTAATAGTGCATATTCTACACATATATGCACTTATGTATAATCGATAGCTCCGGACATTCAATTTACATAAACGTTTGCATATATTTAAAAAACTAAATCCATAATGAATCTAAATGTATAAAATAATAATAATATTAATAATAATAATAATGAAAATAATAATGAAAATAATAATGAAAATAACAATAATAAGAATAATTATATAATAATGAAAATAATAATAAAAATAATGTCTCAAGTATATAAAACTGATGTTTGATCAGGAGTAAGTAATCTAAATCTCAAAAAGAAATCATTGACAAAATATAATTAGTCTCGTTCTGTCATTAAACAAGTTACTAAAGAAAACGAGAACTCGATACAACTAGAGTTGCAAAGTTTACCGTCATTTAAAATGAAATGAAAATATTTTCATTTAAATGCACCTGACTATTTTTGTACTTAAAATAAATTCTGCTTTTCCATTTCGTTTCACGAGCGAAGGCTTTTATTTTTACGATCAAAGGCTTCAGTCGACATAGAAGAGGAATTCTGTTCGCCAAAAATAAATATACTTTATCACTATACCGTAAAATATGATTTGTCAATAAGCCTCAATCGTTAACTTCTGAATAGATATATTTTTTTTGTATCAGATTTAAAAAAAGGAACCGTAGGGGGATAATTTTAATTTGCGCGATGATTTTCAATAACTTTCTTTTCCATCAAAGCGAAAAATGTGTCCCATGTTGATCGCGAGTTGAATTTCTCTGAAGAGAATTCTTATTTAGAATATAGGTATTATTCAGGACTGAAGAGTGGAATAGTCGGTGGATGAAGACAGACTCACAAGAGAGAAGTAAAGGGGGTTATGAAAGAGAAAGGGATTGTGAGTTTGAGGGGTCGTGAATGAGAAAAAGAAGCGGAATAAGCTGCACTCCCCATATTCGGAGTGCTAAACATTCCAAATTTAAAATACGCGAAAAACCAATCATAACATTTTCAACAAATGTTTCAACAAATGTTTCATATTTTCTCACAATATTTATTTATATATATTTAAATATTTATATCACAATATTTTATTTATTTATTGAACGTTATTTCATCGTTATTATTTATTAAACATTTGTTCATTTATTTTTATTTGTCTTTTATCATTTATATTATTGTATTGTTTATATTATTATTTTTACTTGAATTTATCTTTTATTGCTTATTTTTATTTATCCTTAATTTTATTTATCCTCTATTTTTGTTCTTTTACTACTATTTATCTTCTATTTTTACTCTTTACTTTTATTTGTCTCTCTTAATTTAATTTTCATTATGTGCTATTTTTATATTCTATTTGTATTATATTCTAATTGTATTTTAATTTATTTATTTATACTCTAATTTAATTGTATTTTATTTATGTTTCCATTTTTATTATATTTTTTTATGTTTCCATTTTTATTATATTTTATTTATGTTTCCATTTTTATTATATTTTATTTATGTTTCCATTCTTATTATATTTATATCTACATTTTCATTATATTTCATTTCTATTGTATTTTATTTTTACTCACTATTTTATTTTTCTTTTCAAATAAATTACTTTGATTACTTTTGTTTAATTTTATTTCATGACCTTTAATGCTTGTCATTTAAAATAAGTGGTATTTTCGAATAAATTGTGATTGTTGAGTATTTTAAAAATTAACAGTGGTTTATTACTACTGAAAAGCGCATTTAAGTTACAATTTATATTGTAAAGGTCACACTTTTCTTTCTTGACAAAAAATAAACTCACACACAAGGCACATTTGTTTTAACGAGGGACATTGTCAATTATGGCTCCCCGCGTCCCGCGAGTCATACTCTCAGTTTACAGCTCGATTATTCAGCAGGACAAACGACGGGTCACATAATAACGTGTCACGGGCAATATGATTTCTCCCTATTGAAGGGTTAACGACATTTCATTTTCGAATCCAAATTGTTATAGTTTATATCATCGTGCTTTGCAATAAAATCCACTTTTTGGTTGAAATTCAAGTGAAAAGATCGTCAATTGAAAAAAATCTATTCAAAACAAAGTTTCGTTTTGATATATTGCGTAAATAAGCCTATCAGCATATGTATTATAAGAACACAAAAAATGGAATAGTAATTTAAATGACGCGATTAATTTGGTATCTACTTTTTCTGGAAAAAACAACGAAAAAGAACTTACGGGGAAAATACACGTTTAAATAGATTTTTAAACACACGTATAAAAAGCTATTAACTGAAAAAGAATTGAAAGAAAAATATATATAATCATTGTGATTTAATAGAGAAGGATAAAAAGTATTAATTATAGTGAAGAGGACTAAGTTTAGAGATATTATAGCTCCACCCTTTCTATTTTTATCGCTGAGTCAAAGATTCACTCGCGTGCAGCCAGTGTGAGTATATAATTGCTAATTGCTACTTTTTTCCATACGCGAATCGATTAGTTGCTTCCTTGTCACGTTCTGAGTTACTCGTCATTTACAAATTGACTCTGTTGAAAAACATCATTGACACAAGGGTCATTTAAAAAAACTTTTATCTTTCCTTTCACTCAACTATTCTTTTTCACTTCCGGCACTTTTTTTTTACTCTCTTTTAAACTTTCTCCAGTAAATTCGTTATTATTCGTTTCAATTACAATAAAATTAGAAATTAATTAAATACGTCTCATTGTTTGTAGAGTCTTATTTTTATAATATTAGTTGCAAATATATATATTATTCATCCTCTTATATGTAATATAATGTATTAATATATGTATTCATTCTCTCGCATATATTGTACATGAGAGGATGAATGTTCTTTCGAGTGTAAAATTAAATTAATTTTATTTTTAAATAAAACAGTTAATTTAAACCGAAAGAAAATTATTTTATACGATTTTATTAAATATTATTTTTTAACAGAATTCATTTCCATAATAAAATGTGCTAATATGATATATATATATATATATATATATATATATTATTAAATTCGTATATAGTTATTTTGATGAATTTTTATTTTTTAATACTTTAAGGTCAGGCACCTTGTAAAGGGATTTTATTTATATTAAGTATGCATGTGTATTTTGTAAAACAAGTAAATGTCGCTTTCACGTGTTGGATATATATTACTGGAGTAAAATTCAAAAGGAGTTTTTAAAATTTGAGCACGCAATATCATTTCATTGTAATAATTAGTCTTTGAGATTATTTATGTCTGAAGTGAGTTATTATTATTATTATTATTATTATTATTATTATTATTATTATTATTATTACTACTATTATTATTATTTCAAACTTTTTGAATTGTCCCAGAATTTTTTAAACTTCAAACTATTAGTAATATAGTAGTAGTATAGTATTATCAATATAACGATAGTGGCACTCTAGGACAACTTTTCTCAAAGCAAACTTTAAATATTACAATAATGAATAGTAATTAATTGAATTATTAATTGTATCAATACAATGCTAATTTAGTATTAGTTATACAAAGCCATAGGAATAATCAGTGATGGTCGTCCTTTAATTTCAATTAATTAACAGTGATATGAAATGCGTTCATTAGCACGTCGCTATTATTAAATTTGCAATTTGACAAGAGAGTTTCTTTCATCAAGATAAATAAACTTCATTCCAGTTCACTAATCATTTTAGACTACAAAGTGACGCACATTAATTAAACATTGAATAGTAGAATTTATTTGTATTGTAAATCACACAAAATTCTAACGTTATTTTAAGTTAATAAATTTCTTTCTATTAATTTTTGTCAAATGATAATAATTTCGAAAAGATCAATAAGTACTTTTCCTAATGGATGCTCTGCGTTCAATTTAATTCACTCAAGTGATGCGTGGGTCGACAAAAACTTGGACCAGGTTTGTTAGAGTTTTACTCTCATATGTCAGAATTTCCAACGAAATTATTCTCGTCGAAATATTGCAGAGAATTTCTGACGATGTCACACATGTATAATATCTGTATTTGCATGTATAGTCGTAGCTGACAAATAAACTTGTGCTCTTCATGTTTAATTAATTTTATACATGACGGGATAAAAATATCGTTTTAAGGATTCATATTTCACAAGATAGGAACGCCATTAAATTTCCTGGGAAGCAGCAGTTACTACCGTTTATCTTCCAGGTAGCGAGTTTACATTTTCCATAGAGGTTTCTGAATTTGAATCTACTGCTTCTGCTGCTTACTACCAGCAAAGTGATCTAATTAAGTAAACATTAGAGAGCCCATAAAAGTGCTCTTTATCAGTAAACTTTAAGTAATTAAATAATGAAGTGAATAATCTAATTGGGTAATTATAATTATGTAATGAATCATATTTTGATATAAATAGTAATATTTCAATAATAATAATAATAATAATAATAATTTCAATAATAATAATAATAATAATAATAATAATAATAATAATAATAATATTAATAATAATGATATTAATAATAATAATAATAGTAATGATAATAGTAATGGTAATAATAATCATTATATCATTTCCGAAATTCATTTATTGATTCCGTCCGCAATGAGGTTTCTGTTTTCAGCCGATACTGAATTTGTATCTATAGAAATAAATTATTTGAGCAATATGCAAACATCTCTGATAATGATAATGATATATACTCTCAGTAAATAATATAATAATAAGAATAATGTGATAATAATATTAGTACATATATATTAATATATAAAAGTATTAATTAAAACATAATGAAAATTAATCATTGTTATTATCGTTTAATTATATTGTTATTATTATCGACATATAATTATTATTATTATCGTCTTTTTTATCACTGCAAACACTGATGTCTTGAAATAAGACATCAAGTGTCTTACCAAAAGACATTTAGCGTTTTGAAACAGCAAAATAAGACATATTTTGGCGCTTTAAAAACGCTAAATGTCTTATGGTAAGACAATTGATGTCTTAGTTCAAAACATCAGTTTTTGCAGTGATATAAATAGCTTTTTATATTCAATTATTAATAATCAATAACATTATATTAAAATAATCACACTGAATAATATTTCTTTGACTTAAAGAAGCAGAAATTTCTTTAAATAGAATAAAATTTCTTTAAATCAATTACATTTATTTGAATCAAAGAGACCTTCTTCGATTTAAAAAAATTAATTAATTAATTTAACTAGAAAAATCAAAGAGTGTTATTTCTTTAAAAAAAAAAAAACTTTTTTCCGAGTGTATAGATTGAATAATTTTGTGTAGAATAATATTATATTTGATAGTATAGATTCAATATTAAAAAAACTTTGAAATTTTCAATTTTTTATCTTCTAGAGAGTAATTTTTGTTCACAATATGTCCTTTTTCTCGCTTGAATAATGTAATGATTGGAGTGTCGCATGAGTATAGATTTTATCGAGAGCAAAACGATTGTTCGCTCTCTTCTTCTCGTGAAAGATAACTCGGTATAATAGTGCAAAAAAGCGCAATGGAAGCGTTTCACCCCATGGGCACAATTTCAATTTGCCTCTCATTCGTGTTACAACCAACTTATACAATCATGCATACGTTTACATGCACGAACACCTGCTGATGAACTGTCAACGTGTATATACAAGGTTACATCCTGCCTTTGTCAAGCGATTGCTTATTGAACTACTTATCGCGAAATTTTTCAAGTAAATAAATAAACTTTACAATTTTCATGAATTCAACAAGTTTTTTTTGGATTTCAAAATATTTTCCAATGAATCATTTAATCGCATTTTCAGTATTCAAGTGTCGCGATATAGTAGAATCTCTTCAAGTTCTAAATAAAACTGCGGAATCCGTGCGGTCGTCGCGGGGACGGCAAAACGTGAACGGGTGAACGTACCCAAAGAATTTTTCTCCTTGAGGATACAAACAGCTTCCAATCAAACGCAATTAACTATTTTTGAATCATGAAAGTAAATAATTGTGTTCTTGAAAATGTTTTACTGCTATTCTTGAATAGCTGTATATATTGTGTTATTTTTCACAATTTAATTTAATTAAAACAATATTTATAAATAATCATTAACGAGACCTTTAACTTCTACCAAATTTTTAATAATTGAAAATATATAGGCTAAGGAAAAATTAGCATTACTTGTACATACAGTCCTTGCGTTTCGACTTTTATTTTTATTTTTTTTCAGTTTAAAAATAAACAGCATATGCCTGTAAAAATTCAAGTTCATCTTGAAATTTAACATTTTGTTTTTCCTGTGCGTTTAAGTTTGAAGTGTTGCCAAAGGGTAATAGCAAAAGTGGGTATAAAAGACTTTTCAAAAATTTGTTTCGTGTAAATAAACAAAAAGTAAATTTGAGTTAGATAAGTGGAACACACTGTTTTTAAAATAATACAATAAAAATAGGACATTCTGCAGACCTAGTATTGATCAAAATTTTATGAGATAACGTGCTCTGTTTGTAAATTACACTTTAGCAGGCACTTTATTTTCATTATTGTTTATTTATTAATAAAACACATTTACTTCTGTAAATTTAAAATATATTTACTGAACATTGAAAAATATTCAAGTTTCCATAAATAATCGAGTTTTTCATAAAAAAATTAGCTTCTGTAAAAAATATATCTAGTTTCTATTAAAAAGTTTATTTAGTTGTTGACAGAGATATAGACAGAAAAAATGTTAAGAGGTATTTTAATACTACATTTTCAACAAAAAATGTATATACGACAAGTGCTTTAATTGATTTTTTCTATTTCAAGAGGTGTTTGAACTTTTCACCCCTCATCGGTCTACAAGATTAAATCAAATGTTTTAATTAAAGTCTGTACCAATTAAAAGAATGAAATGTAAAAGTGTATATTTTTATTAATAATAAAAAATAATAAAATCGAAATAATTATTATTGATCTGTCAAAACATGGTATTTTTCTTTTTGAACGCAGTTTATTAAACGCAGTAAATAAAAATAACTGAAAAATATTCAATTCAATTTTAAAGTAATGGAAAAATACGCTTTTTATTTTTCGTGAAATTAGAATGGAAGTTGTAGTTTTTAAATATCAATTTAACACTTCTAAACATTTGCATGTGTACTTATTCTTCTTAAATAGAAAGAAATGTTAAAAATGTATAGTTTTATGAAAAGTCATGAAATATTTATTTCGCGTAGAAATGTAGAATATTCATAAGTTTAGCATAATTTGTGTAAAGCCGTTTCCATAATCACTGTATTTCAAACTTGATGTACATGAGGATTGCATGGAAATTAATCCATTTCTACGTTATATTTAATTTAAAGAAACAAACAAAGTGAAGTTAGTTTATTAATAGAAGATATATAGAAGATATATAGAAGCTACAGTAGAAGTAATTAAAACTTAAACAATTTGTATAGTCAGAATCAAATTAAATTTGTTATCAATGAAAGTTTGTATTAATAGAATTGTTATAAATTATAAAGTGTAATAAAATAAATGTTTAGTTAATAGAATAAGCTTAGGCAAGTAAATAAAATGTTGCCTCTTTTTATAAAAAAAATCTATATATGAATTATGTCACGATTTTTCATTTCTTAAAATTTTTAAATACAAAAATCGCGTGTTTGCGGACGTTGCTCGCACTTAATCGTTTTTTACTTCATGTTACTTAAGTTCTGAACGAATTGTTTTGTTTCATTTTCATTTTTTCAAGAATAAGATTCATAATAAAAAAATGCGCAAATGTTTTTTAAACAATGATAATATTGAAATTAACATTGTTTACACATGTTGATATTTTTGCGCAAAAAACGCTAAAAAATAAAAGGATACACGTTTCGTTTATTTGAACTTCAAATGCATTTTGTCATAACTTCAAGTGCATTTTATCCTAACTTCAAGTGCATTTTATCCTAATTTCAAGTGCATTTTATCCTAATTTCAAATGCATTTTATCGTAACTTCAAGTGCATTTTATTCTAACTTGAAGTACATTTTATTCTAACTTCAAATGCATTTTATTTGAAAATTAAAAAAAGAGACGATTCGGTAGACTGATATTTATAAAGATCTCGATAAAGATAGGCTTAGTATACAAAAGTTTTTGATATATGCAAAACAAGTAATATATGCAAGTTGGTTTATAGTCGAAAATCAAGAATTATATGTACAAATAGTAAATTTACAAGTGTTACAAATGTATTCTGAAATTTGTCAGCTGAGTGCATAATCAATTAGCGATTAACGTGGGATTAAATTCTTTAACGGAAGAACGCAACAAAGAGTATCAAGCTATCAAGCGCTATAATTATATACATATTATACTGTCGAATGTGATAGTGTCCCATACCCTCAATTATAATCCAATTGATTGGAATTGAACGGAACTCTAGTTTACTATATACCCGTGAATCGAGGAGTAATCCACGATTTATGGGAGTGCACTCGGAAGGAGTTTGGTATGCGCCATGATACTTTAGCCGTATGATGGTGTTGGTATGAGTTGGTTGTGTGGAGTGGTGTGTGTAGGGTGGTTGCGCGGGTTCGCGGGTGGTTCGAAAGGATGGTCTGTATCTGAGGGGAAAGGGGTGAATTTCAACATGGAAGGGAGGAAAGGTTAGCATGGATGGGGAAGGTGGCCCAGGGAGAGGACGAAGCGCTCTGAAAGATTGAGAGAGAAAACGAGAGCTCTTTCAAGTGAGAGAGAAAGAGAGGTGTATGGGTAACTGGAGAGTCAGTGTTATTGGTTTTTGTTGCGCATGCCTACTGGTGGCGCCAATCTGGCGAATTATTAGCAAAGTTTAACCTGGAGCATAAAGTAGACGAGGAGGGGTATGACACGGACATTTAATTCTTTTCCCTTCAAATATTTTTCCCACTCATTCTTTACTTTTCTGGCTTTTTTTCCCCCTTCCCATTTCTATATCGTTCCTCTCTCGTCTACTAACTTTTTCTTTCTAGATGACCACAACTTTTTATCGACAATTCTCGGAGTTTATCTGTTTATCCACTAAAGCAAGATGTCATTTTGTATTTTTGAAAAAATCTCAACTGATGCAAGCTATTTATCATCAATTTTAGTAATTTAATTTACTGTCGTCTTTAGGATCTCTCTTCTTTAAGTGATATTAATCTTGCTAATGCACAGATGTGCTTGATTAATGATTGGTTATTGAAGGCTTAAATTGCTGTTTGAGGAATCAATTGTAAATTGTGTGCGGTTGTATGGGATGCTTAAAGAGAGAAATGGCATACGTAAAAAGTGAATGAATAAATAAAGAGGAATCAATAACCTCGGAAATTGTAAGAATCTCGAGACGGATGATAAATTCATTAGGTTATTATCGTGTGTCGCTCATAATCATATCGTGCAATCATACGGTTTCCATCGATTGATCATAGGCCTTAAGCTATTTACTCTACACTGAAAAAAAAGAGTGGCTGGGACAGCCAATTCGTTGGATAAATGGGAGCCATCCAATTAATTGGTTGAGGTATCCAATTCGTGGATGTCAT
>WNHD01000182.1:0-52073 GCA_011057455.1 Ganaspis sp. Gsp50 | reverse complement strand
GCCCAACTTAAAGACGGATCCGCCCGACCAGCTCCCGATTTTTATTCGGGCTTTCTGCTCGGGAACTGACCAGCGCCCGAATTCAATTTCTACACGCATAACTGTACAAAAAAATTAAATTATTAAACTAATTAAATTATTAATTAATTAAATCGCAAAAATGCGATTTATGATTAATTTGCGACAATATAAAATTTGTCATCTTGAATATAATTTTGAATGATCGATAAATTGTTTGCTCGTTTTCACCGGAATTAGAGTTTCAGTGATTCAAGTTTAGACACTAACTGGGAAAATTTACGACCTTCATTATTCCGACAAGAATAATCATTCATATTCATGTAAAATACAGTGGCCAACAAATTCTCGAATGTATCGCATCGTCCACAAAATTCAATTTAACTTCCACCCTCCGCTTGTGGAGCATGTAAGGTAGATTCAGCAGCAATTTTCATGGGTATTGCGTTTAGTGCTTTTACGAGTTATCGTAGGTTAAAGTATCTTAAATCTGCGAAGTAACTTCGTAAATACTTTTCCACTTTACCGGAAAATCCCAAGTCACTCATTTTTCATCTTGCTTCTGCATATTACTTCCTATATACTGATTTATTTTCACGACTTTATTACTTTACGGATACATATACGGGAATTTAAATTCTTATGTTCGTAAATTATTTGTCCTTTCAAAGAATCTTGATATTGGTAGCCAGACTATATTTCTCAATTGACTCTTAATCTCGATATTAATATCGAGAAATTTTTCTGTCGACTTTTAATCCTGGTATTAATATCGAAAATGCTGGATATACATTTTATGCAGACTTTTAATATTCGGATTCTTGGGTATTATATGAGGGAGAGGGATTTTTTTTATTTCCTAGATTATCATTCTTTTGCATTAGATTATGGTTGTAAAGGTATATGTGAATGAAATTTGTGGTGGGGAATAATCTGTGTAACGATGAAAAGATCCTTGAACTTCTTTAATCTGCATGTGCAATACAAATCTCGTGCAGGGGATATAAGTGAATGGCGAACGCCGTTCGCTTATGCGAATTACGTCGACTATCTTCACGGAAAACCTGCAATCTGATCTGAGTCAATGGAGAGATGACTTTAGTAGTGGGGATATAGTATCATCGTGGACTACATCAGACTACATATAGTATGTAGAATGTGATAGAGGCTACTTTAATCCTGAAACTTGGCATAAAACTTTTTCCTTTCGATTAGCATAACGATTATTCTCATTTTTTAGCTTTTGTTCTTTTTATATTTCGTCATTTTTCCTTCTTTGTGTTTCATCGTTTTTACATTTTTTAGTTCATTTTTTCTTCTTTTATTTCATTATTTTCTCTTCTCTTATTTCGTCATTTTCTCTTCTTTTATTTAATCATTTTTGCTTCATTTATTTCATCATTATTTCTTCTTTTATTCCACCACTTTTTGCTTCATTTATTTCATCATTATTTCTTCTTTTATTCCATCACTTTTTCTTCATTTATTTCATCATTATTTCTTCTTTTATTCCATCACTTTTTCTTCATTTATTTCTTCATTACTTGTTCTTTTATTCCATCACTTTTTCTTTATTTATTTCATCATTATTCTTTCTTTTATTCCATCACTCTTCTTCATTTATTTCATCATTATTTCTTTTTTATTACACCATTGCTTCTTCTTTTATTTTAATATGTCGATTATTATTATAAATATTTATATTTATTATTTTATTTTCACTTTTTCCAATTTTTTGTATCATTACTTTCTTTGAATCAAGCGAGAGCTACAGTAGTAAGCTTGTAGAGAAGGGTGGAGTCTAATTCGGCCACGCCCATTCGTGGGAGGAGCTCAATCTCTTTCCGCCCCTCTACCGAACGAGTAGAAGCTATAGTACTAAGTCTGAAGTGTAAACTGGAGTCCAATTTGGCTCCGCCCCTTCACCAATCAAGCGGAAGCTACATTAAAAAGTTTATAGCGTAGAGTGAAGCACAATTTGGCCCCACCCTTCCACCAATGAAGCGAAAGCTACAGTAGTAATATTTAAATGTAGGGCGGAATCCAATTTGGTATCGCCTTTCCACTAATCAAGCGAAAGCTACAGTAGAAAGTTTAAAGTGAAGCATAATTTGGCTCCGCCCTTCCACCAATCAAGCGGAAGCTACAATAGTAAACTTTAAGCGCAGGGTGGAGTCCAATTTAGCTCCGCCCCTCTACCAATCGAGCGAATGTTACACTAGCGTGTCTCAAGCATAGAGTGAAGCCCAATTTGGCCCCGCCCTTCCACCAATCAAGTGGAAGCTACAATAGTAAGCTTTCAGCGAAGGGTGGAGTCTAATTTAGCTCCACCCTTTACCAATCGAGCGAAAGCTACACTAACGCGTCTGATACGTAGAGAGGAATCAAATTTGGCCACGCCTCATTACCAATCGAGCAGCAACTACAGTAGCAAGTCTGAAGCGTAGAGTGGAGTCTAATCTGGCTCCGCCCCTTCAATCAAGTGGAAGCTACAGTAGCAAATTAAAAGCTTAAGGCAGTTTGTTCTGGCTCCGCCCTTCGATTTAAAATTGCTACAGTAATGTGCGTTTGGTTTATTTAATTTCCAATTGGTATAATAATTGGTATAATAATTAGTATAATAATTGGTATAATAATTCCATATACTCTAAATAAATCTAAGAACATTTTTTTTTGCATTCTAAATAAATTTATGAACATTTTTTTCTTTTGCATTGCATTCCGTCGATTATTAATTTTGCATATAATTCCGCACGAAATACCGATGTATTAAAATACTATTTACAAACGATTTCAGCATGCAATTGTAATATTTCCTACAACTCAACAATTCAGTATTTGCATATTTTGAATTCTAGCGTTCGTAGAGTAACATACATTGTTAAGTAACACTTAGCCGAGAATTCAAAACGTTCATCAAAATGTAGAAATATATAAACTCATTTTAAAACGAAACAAAATGAAGATTGCAGCCTTAAATAATAGTAGAGGTTCATTTTAGATTTGATTATGCAACATTAACTGTAATTTTCTCTTCAAGTGTTGTAAATTTATCCACTATTATATTTTTTACGCCAAATAAGAACAATAATGATTTCCACTATTTTGCGGTTCAAGAAAAAATTATTTTTCCTTTTCAGTCAAAAATTCACAAATTTTTCCTATTTACGAAACTTATAAAACTCTTATATAAAAGAAACTTATAAACTCTTCTGATTGAGACAATTGCAAGTATTTTTCCTGAATTTGATACAGTTGCGATTAGTTTTTCTGATTAAAAATTTCTATGAAAAAAAGTAGCACACATTTCTTCTGATTAAAAAGTTCAAATATCGCTTATTGATTAGAAAAATAGAAGTTAAGTTAAAATTACAATCATTAAGTTTAAATTGTTGATTTAAAGTTGCAATATTTTAAATGAATGTGCAGATTTTTTTAAAGATTAGAGATCTAGACGATTTAAATAGAAGTTTTCATGGAAAATGTGCAATCGTAGATAGGTATTTAAAATTGAGTAAATCAATCAAATCGGACTTTGATTTCTGTAAGTAAAAAAGGCCATTTCATCTTAATAAAGTGAGATTTCCGCAGCTAGGAAAGCCGAGAGCGATAAAGAGGACAGGTTCGGATAAGGAAAGAAAAACGGTTTCCAATGTGCGATACGTTCGGTCCTTACCCGCAAGAAAAATACGAGAGGGAAGAACGATTTTAAAGCGAAAGATAACTATCGACTCTAAAGAAAAAGCTCCTTCTTAAAGTCATCATTATCGTTATCGCAAATCAATTCAAACAAACTTATTTGACCAAAAATAATTTCAAAGGAAACGACGTGTTTTCCTTTCCCAAGTTTGAAAAAGTTGTTTTCATAGAAGCTCTTCTTGTCTTATTTATACGTAATCTTTTGCAGAAGCCAAAGTGAAAAGCATCCAAAAACATCCTTGGGATTTTTTCAAAAAATTATTATAAATGGCGAGTGAATAAATGAATGCAATGAATGCAATGAATGCAATAAATACATGAAATGTAAATAATTAAAATATGTTAAAATATACAACTATGAAATTTTTATTTTATATGAATTGAAATAAAAATAAAAATCTAATTTATATAAAATAAATTTTATATAAAATTCCTTCTTGTTTATTTATGTTTGTTGACTCCGCAATTCATAGGATTATTTATGTTATAGATCATATGAGGAAAATTTTTTGAAAACTGATTCCTTTGTTCCTTTATTATTTGTATCAAAACAAGGATCAGGGTGTTGCTGAAATTCATGTAAAATTATTGTGATATTCATTTTCAGTAAGCTATTGTAAATAAGTTGAAAGTGGACCAAGAGATGGAATCAAGTCTTGAATACCTGTTGGCAAGTTGTAAAATAACTACTTAATTAGCATGATAGAGGAGATTATTTATGCAGCTTTGCGAACATATAAGTGTTGTTACATTCGCGAAGCCTTTTGGATGAAATAGAACATT
This sequence comes from Ganaspis sp. Gsp50, assembly GCA_011057455.1. Lineage (NCBI taxonomy): Eukaryota > Metazoa > Arthropoda > Insecta > Hymenoptera > Figitidae > Ganaspis > Ganaspis sp. Gsp50. The sequence continues at coordinate 47,573 of WNHD01000182.1, read as the reverse complement.
CCTCAGGCAACTTCTATTGTTCCGTTATCAACAAGCGAAACTTCACATTCTTCTGTAAAACCAATTTTTTGAAATTTGATCGAGAAAGCAACCCAATTGCAAAAATTTGATTTTTTGCCTAACCAAAAACGATTTAATGTACACCGTTAAGAAAAATTGATAAAACAAATGACTTTCTTATTCTCTAATGGAAAATTGCCTTAAATGTTAATAAACGAAAGTCGCAATTTTTACATTCTTGAATCGAATTAGAGCTGAAAACTTAGTGTGAAACTTTACTTCAAACGATCCAAGTTAATTATGCTCCTGTTCAATTTAAACTTACGGAAAAGTTTTAAAGCATTTGCTCTGGAGAATGCTTTATTTTACTGAAAAGTCCAGACGATATATACAAAATAATTCAGATGACCGAATTTAATCTATGCTAATTTGGAATGAACTTCAACTTTGCTGCAAAATAAAATTAATTAACTCTTTATTGGTCAGTGAAACTAATTGTTATACTTTTCGCTGAAAGAGTTTGTCTTTCGCTTTATGTGCAGCAAAGAGTTATTAATATCGTTTAATTATAGTTCCAAGTTGAAATTTGATTCACATAGAAACATGCAATTTGATTACATTATTGTTATTATTATTATTTGATTATACATGCAAAATTATATCCACAAGGAATTTACGATTCCATTGTATAGGGTTTAAAAAATTTCATAAAATTTGTGTTTTTTCAGATATCCAAGTGCCATCAAATACAGAAAAATCGAATCTGAATAGAGCAGCGAAAATCCACGAGAAAAATCTCGTGGAAACGAGTGATTGAGTTGGTAAGTTATCAAAAAATTCCTACGTCCTTTATTCTCCTGGTTTTCAATTCTAATGGGCTTTAAATCTAATAGAAAGAAATTGGCTACGATTCAATTTTTTATTCGATTCCGTCTAAATCTGAAGTTGAGGACAAAATGGGATCATTAATCAGGGTTAATTAATAACCGCAAAATTTTTAAATTAATGTTATCACAAGCAATTAATGTAATTTAGCGTAACTATCAAAATTCAAATATAATAAACCTAAGATTTATCAAAATATATCATATAATGCAATATTATGTAATTATTTATTTTTATTTTTATTTTATTTTTATTTTATTTTTATAATAATCATATTCTGTAATAACTATAACTATTTGTACATTGTTCTTTATTATTAAATTGTTTTCAAAACCGAAACGTTACCTTCAATTATTATTTTTTTTGTATTGCAATTTATTAATTGTGAGCAAAATTAAAAAAACAAAATAAATCAACCCTTCCGATTCGATCAGTAAAGCAATTTTGGTCAACGAAACAAAAAATGAATCAAAACGTTGAAACAGAAAAGAAAAGAATTGCATATTTATAAAGAACAATTAATTCCAATGTTCGATTTAAAAAAACGAAAACCCTTTGATTTATGATATTTATTGACATTCGTAAATAAGTATTTATTTGACATTCACGTGTGGAGTAATTATAAAAAATATCCAGTTATAACAATAAATCGTATGCTAGGATAAACGTACTAAAATATTTTCCTTTGTTGAAGGGGAGTTTAAAAAGGTTCGAAAATATGAAAATAAATATTTGAAACTCGATACGGTTGGATAAATTTTCACTGTTTGTTCATGTTGTGTACAGCACTTTCATTCCAAATCATCGCCGCAATGTAGCGTAACGATAATGTATTGTATGTCATTTTGTATTTGCTAAAGTGTGTATGACGAGTATGGGATTGGATAATCGAATTCCTGTAGCAAGCTAATTCACTCATTTGGGATTTGCATTGCGAAAATGGGTTTTTGAAGTTTATTACCACATTACCGACAAAGTACACAAGTACTTCCCCAAAGCAATCCTTTCAAAGTGCTTTCAACTATTACGATACTAATACACCTTTTCTTAGTTTATTAAATCCATTAGTTTCGTTTTTTTCTTAAATTCCCAATAAGTTTCAGTTGATTATTTCAAATTTAGGAAGATGGATAGTAAAAATGGATCAATGGTAAATGGATAGAATAGTAAATAGATAAAATAGTAAAAATGGATAAATGGTAAATGGATAGAATAGTAAATAGATAAAATAGTAAATGGATAAAATAGTAAATGGATAAAATAGTAAATGAATAAAAGTATATAAGTATATATAAAAGTGTATAGCAAAAAAATAAAGTATAGTACAAAAAAACATGCAGTGTATATTCGAAAAAGGTGAACGTTTTTTTCTGTGCCAAAATTTTTATTTTCTGATACAAAAATGCAAAAAGTGTGTTTTTATTAGTTTATATTCAACACGAAATATTTTTGTTTACGTCGCTATTTTCATTCTATAATTTTTTATTAACAACAATGATTCGTATTATTAAAAGAATCAGGGATAATAATTTTTTATTACCAAATGAAAATTGAAAATAGAATTGAAGTTAAAGGAAACGGAAATTAAAATGGAAATGAAATTGAAATGAAATTGAAATGGAAATGAAATTGAAATGAAATTGAAATGGAAATGAAATTTAAATGAAATTGAAATGGAAATGAAATTTAAATGAAATCGAAATGGAAATGAAATTGAAATGAAAATGAAATGGAAATGAAATTGAAATGGAAATGAAATTGAAATAGAAATGAAATAGAAATGAAATTGAAAGGAAAATGAAATGGAAATGGAAATGAAATTGAAATAGAAATGAAATAGAAATGAAATTGAAAGGAAATGAAAATGAAATGAAAAAATAATTCCCTAAAAATCAAAATAGCGATAAATTTTAGTTTGCATTAATTTGCGTTATGTTGGTTGAATTTTTCATAGAATTTCCGATCACGTTGGTCCTTGTTCGTGAAATTGGAAGTCGAAGTGCATCAGTATTAGTAAATCGGTGCTTAAAGTATATACATACAAACGTGAAATACATTCCAAGTGACAACGTGCAACAAATGGAGGGACATTATTGCCGAATACTTCTTTGATTACTCTACACGAAGTACACTCCACTAAGGTACCTTACATGGCACTTGAACAACTTGAAAAACTTGATCAACTTGAAAAACGTGAACAACTTGAAAAACCTGAACTACTTGAAAAACGTGAGAAATTTCATTTTACGAATGTATATCTATTTCTTTACAAATCGGTAATAGTGCAATAATAATTCGTATTTTTCGTCTCCTTCCGATGAGTGTTTAAACAGGCAAATATCAAGACCTTAATATGCAGTATAAAATTAAAGCTGCTACATGAAATCCAGAGTAGCACTCTTTAGAAAAAAGCATTTACATTTCCAAGTGAACGGTCGTAACTTTAAATTGGTTTTTAACTTTAAGTTCGTTTACTTCTCTCTGCGATGGGACGATATTTTATTTATGATCCGTTTTATATATAGATATACTAGAGTGTGGGTGAACTTATTACATTTTAAGATACTTTTTAAGACTCCTTTCTTACAAATATACTTGACCTGTATTTACGCCTTATAAACCCTTGAGTAAATTTGTGAGCAATTATAAACCACCTTCATTCATTATTTGAACTTCCAACAGCTCCTTCATCTTAATTAAAGCACATCTGATCCGCAGATTAAACTTATGTTATAATCATTTGCACTCCAAAGAGTTCCAATTAATGCGAAACAAGAATTCGAAACATTTTAAATTGTCAAGGAATCTTGAAAATAGGGATTTTAATCAAAATGTTTCGAAGAATAATTAGAAAATAAAGATTCGGGGAATTGAACATTGTTATTAATTATTACACGGATTTGAAGAATCTAAAACCTAAAATAGAAATTGAAATTAAATTATAGAAATGTGTAAAACACTTGTGGCCTTTGGTCCGTAAATCTTTGAAAAATTATATTATTAAATTATAGAATTACAGAAATTGTAGAATAAATTATAGAAGAAAATTATAGAATAAATTGTGGAATAAAATTATGGAAAAAATTTTGGAATAAATTATATAATTTTTATTCTAGAATAAACTAGAATTATAAAACGAATTATATAGAATGAAACTAGAAAATAATGAATTATAGAAAACCAATTTGAATCATTCTTCCAAGTTTAATTAACTATAGAATAACGCTAAATACAATATCAATGAAACAAATAATACTAAAAACAAAAGAATTTTCATTTTCCAATATCCTGAAATTTTGGGAAAATATTTAAATTTGCATTGCGTTTATTATTGGGAAATTATCTTTGATTTATCGTTTCCATATATGAGTGCGGTATTTGATTTTATGTTCAATTATTATTCCGTGTCGATAATTATTCAGCGAGCATATGTTGAATTAGGGGTGGAATTGAATTAGAGAAGTACGAGGAAATTAGTGTAAAGTCGATATCGAAATTTCTTGTCACACGTGGAAAATTATCGCGTGCATTATTAATTGCCTTTTACATTTTGCGTGGTCAGATCAAATCGAATTGCCACCCCAACTTTTTATCTTACTCTTTTCACAGTACCGGCTTTTACGATGCATTAAGTTCCCCAACCCTGCTTCTATGACCTCTCTAGAGCTTTCGATTCCAAATGGTACACTCTATTTCTTACTTAAGCCAATACATTCAAAATTCAAAAACTAAAATCCCAGAAAAATTTGATTTAGAAACAAAAAATTCCTGAAAAATTTGATTTAAAAAGAAAACAATTTTAAACTTTGCGCAAAAAGTTGTGAGATTAAATATAACGTTACAATTTTTTTGGGAGTTAGATTAGACTGAATTTGGGTTAAGTTGACCAGAATTATGGTCACAACTGGAAGTTCGAGTTGAGGATACTATAAGTTTTGGTAATAGCAACTAGAAGTTTTAGTAATAGAAAAAATACGCTTAAGTGATAGAAACTGGAAGTTGCGGTTATAGAAACTAGAAGTTGTGGTTATAGAAACTATAAGTTGTGGTTGAGGAACCTAGAAGTTGCTCTTAAAGAACCTAGAAGTTGTGGTTAGAGAAACTAGAAGTTTTGGTGATAGAAACTAGAAGTATTGGTTATAGAAACTAGAAGTATTGGTTATAGAAACTATAAGTTGTGGTTACAGAAACTATAAGTTGTGGTTGAGGAACCTAGAAGTTGCGCTTAAAGAACCTAGAAGTTGTGGTTATACAAACTAGAAGTTGTGGATAGAGATACTAGAAGTTTTAGTCATAGAAACTGGAACTATTGTTTATAGAAACTATAAGTTGTGTTTATAGAAACTATAAGTTGTGGTTATAGAAACTATAAGTTGTAGTTAAAGAAACTAGAAGTTGTGGTTGAGGAACCTAGAAGTTGCGCTTAAAGAACCTAGAAGTTGTGGTTATAGAAACTAGAGGTTGTGGCTGAGATACTAGAAGTTTTGTTTATAGAAACTAGAACTATTGGTTATAGAAACTATAAGTTGTAGTTAAAGAAACTAAAAGTTTTAATTATAGAAACTAGAAGTTTGGTTAATGAAACTATAGAAGTTACGGTTACTTCAACCAGAAAAAGTAGTAAGGGCACATTTAACTAGAATTCTGGTTATTTTAACCACAGATTTTTTCATTGTTGCAAATCCGCTGTTATTTGTTAAATATTGACCTTTTTTAAAATGGGATTTTTGCGAATGAAGTTCAAAAAGTTTGAAGTGAAGATTTAATGTATTCAAGAGTACAAGGCTCTTGTCGACATGTTTCGAAAATTCGACACTTAGGTTAAGTGACATCCATCATCTTCTATCTAGTTAAAAATCGTATATACATATAAGTATTCATGTGAACTATTGTATGGGAGATTTCGAAACGCTTAGTTGTCGAAGAGAGTTTAAAAAGTTTCGTTGAATGTAACTTGCTGTAGGGGACAAGTCAAGTATGTTTCTGTATAAAAATCTCAGACATGGTAAGTCCGATGTATACTCACGTTTCTCTTCAAATGCTTTTGAGATGCTCAAAGCTTGAGGCTTAAAGGTACATACACACGCGTTTATCAAGTCTGATGTAATTACAGCGCTTGTGGTGGAAAGTTTTCTCAAGAAGATTTGATATGTTTCACTTAAAAATACAGTTTTTGAATACATTCAACAATTTTTCAAAATTTGCACATTGTAGCAATGTTTCAATTGATAACTATTTGCGTAGAGCACTTCTGCGCATGATAAAATTGCGTGAGGGACTACTGCGCATGACTCAATTGCGTGAGGGACTACTGCGCATGACTCAATTGCATTGGGAACTACTACGCATGTCTTAATTGCATAGGGGACTACTGCGCATGTTTTAGTTGCATAGGAGACTACTGCGCATGTCTTAGTTGCATAGGAGACTACTGCGCATGACTAAATTGTGCAGGGGACAACTGCACACGACTAGATTCCAAAGAGGACTTCTGCGTATGTTTTAATTGCATAGGGGACTACTGCACAAATATAAATTGTGCGGGGTGCTACTGTGCATGTCTAAAATGCTTGAGGGACTTCTGATTTAATTCACGTTTTCTCTCCTAACTCAAAAACTAATCAATATTTTTCAACTATCTTGGTGTCAAATTAAAGAGGAGAAACCGCAGATTTTGACAACTCAGTTTCGTATTTTTCCTGATAATTTCCCAAGATGGAGACTGACTTGAAATCTAGTGCTGAAAATTGAACAAATTGATTTACCTAATCTTTCTCGCACGAGATCTCTATACCTATCGATTCAATATTCTTGATAATTTTTTTTTTGCAAATTCCATAACCTTTAAATAAATATTTTAAAAAAGTCGATGACTTATTTTTCTTGCGAATTTGCGACTGAAAATTATCGTTTTTCTTATAACGTTCAAAATGACATAATTTTCGTCTCGTGTCATAATTTGTGTGACAATTCATAAAATCCATGGATATAATTGATGCATCAATGATAAAAATACTACATTCTCTGAAGATACTTCATTCTCTGAAAATACTAGATTTTCTGAATTTCCAGAGAACAATGCTTGTCTGACATAAAAAGCGACGTGACCCGTTTCTTCTAATTTCTTTTGGCTCCATTCGACGCGGAAACAATCGACAGACAAAAATAAAGAAATAATGTTTATACTAAATATGACAGGGATTCATTTCACGAGCAGAAGCTTTGTTGATGATTGGACTTGGTTTTGAAATGTCTACTTTTTCATTATACGGCTATCTCTGATTTTATTCCCTTTCACGTCACAATATCGATAGAAGTACATCACAGGTTGAATTTATTCACTACTGAGAGCGCTTCACAAAAGGAGATAATTGAAGTTCTGCTCAAATTACCTTCAACTATATCTCTGAATTTTTAGCTGCCCTATTTTGAATTTGGTCCCAGGTCCAGTGGCGCAATTAACTTTGGATTTTGTCCCATTTCCCAGTCTTTCCACTTTATCAAGCTGTGCTAATTCCTTTTCAACATTTTATATAAAATAGAATCGAAAATGGATATTTATCGAAAGGTCACCGACCTCACACAATCTCCAATTCTAGGGTCGACATGTGTCATTCATGATGAACGCAAACGTCATTGATTCTTAATGAACTGATTGATGCAAGGTGCGAGAGAGTCTCGTTGCTCAATTCGAAAGGGAATATTCAAACTGATTCCCACATCGTTTCACTTCCTGAATTTACTATTTATCACAAGTAGATCAAATGTTATTTTTATAAACCTTTCAAAATCCCAGAAATGCTGAGTGTTTGATTTAACTACTTGTTTCGAATATAATGGGAAATGTGTTCCATTCACGCAGAACTGGGTCAACATATAAACAAGTTCAGTGTAATTTTTGACCCACGATTTTATCATTTTGCAGTTTATTGAAACATTAAGTATTCATTCAATCATTAAATGTTTCATTTATTGGACCTTTATCTCATTTCGACAATCTACAAAAAAGAGTTTTAAAAATTAAAATCGAAAATGGAAACAATAATTTCAACCTAAATTCGATACTCGAAATCTGAGAAATTCAATCATGGCATTTGTAGGTAGTTATTTTTTATTTGCATCCGAAATTCAACTTGCGTCAAATGCGAGGGTAATTTTTGCAAGTACGTGTTCTGCAGGTTGGATAAGATTGTGGGTTCTGTTGGTAAAAAGGATTATTCTCGTGTCAGACGGAGAAATTAGTGAGCCAGTTTCTGAGCTCGTAACCTTCCGGAGCAGCGCCGGAAGTAGACGTTCGACGAGGCCAATTCAAGCCAGGCGAAGAAGCAGGCAAAAAGTGAGTGTTGTTCCCTTGAGACTGAAAAATCAAGTGTTGCTTAAGCAGCGAAAGACGTGGCGAACAGGAACGTAATTATTATGACCGGAGTTACGTATTCGGATGTTCTTCCGCCCCGAGAATCTTCTCACATACTAATCTACGCGCGTAGACGAATAAGAACAATAGCTTGGCCTCTCAACGAGTGATTCCCATATTATGCAAATTCCATCCTTCTCGCTCCCTTGCTCTTTCCTGCACGACTTGCACTCTCGCAAACGCAGACCGCCAATAAAATGTTGACTTTTCAGATAAAAAGCAACCATTTTTTTCAGAAAAAAACAGTCGTCTTTTTTATATTAAAAACAACCTTCTTCAGATTAAAAACAACCATCTTCTTTCAGATAAAAAGTAACCTTTTTCAAATAAAAAGTAACCTTTTTCAGATAAAAAGAAACATTTTTCAGATAAAAAGTAACCTTTTTCAGTTAAAAAGTAATATTTTTCAGATAAAAAGTAACCTTTTTCAGTTAAAAAGTAATCTTTTACAGATTAAAAGCAACCATCTTTTTATCCGAAATTTCGAGACAAATAAAAACGGAAAAATATTAGGAAACAATATTGTAGAAAATTGATGACAAGTTTGTAATATTTTTCAGTCATTTTTTGTAATTTTTTCGCGACAAGAGAGAATGACAGAAAAAAGTGCACGAAAATGAGAAACAAGTGACAAAAAGAATGTCACGAAATTTACAGAAGCTACGAAATTGAGAGAAAAATCCTAATAAGTTTGTGTTTGCATTAAATTGTAGTAGACGAGTTGACTCTTTATATAAAATAAATTCGGCTTCTGAATTGCGAGAAACATAGTGACTACTCCACCTTGTGACGCTCAGTTGAACTAAAATCCACAGAGTTTTCGTCTGCTAAACGCGGGAATATTTGAAAATGTTAAAATAATGTTTTAAAAGAAACATAAGAATTAATGAATTAATGAAGTTTGTTGTTATATGTTTAATAATTTTATTAAATGTTTGTTGATTCTTATATTCCTTTTCAAATATTATTTTAACATTTTCAAATATTATTTTAACATTTTCAAATATTATTTTAACATTTTCAAATATTCCCGCGTTTAGCAGACGAAAACTCTGTGGATTTTAGTTCAGCTGAGCGTCACAAGGTGGAGTAGTCACTATGTTTCTCGCAATTCAGAAGCCGAATTTATTTTATATAAAGAGTCAACTCGTCTGCTGACATTTAATCCAAACACAAAATTATTAGGTTTTTTCTGTCATTTGTCTGGCATTGTCGTGCAATTTTTTTTGTCATTCTTTGTCGTCGCGAAAAGATTACAAGAAAAGAGTGACAGAAAAATGTTACAGACTCCACATCATTAAACAAAAACTGAACAAACTTTTGGTTTAATAAAATTGTTTAGAGTTCATTGGTCAGCATAATTGTTTATTATTTCCTAGCATTAATTGTTTTTCATTAATTAGCATCTGAATCTTAATCAGCTTAAATTTTTTAACAATGATTGTTTATCATTTATTGTTTAGCATTAATAGTTGAAAAAAGATTGTTTATCATTAATTGTTTAGCGTTTGAAATTATTAATTATTAATAATTAACTAGTTTTAGTTTCGGTCCAAGCATAAATGATTTGAACGTAAATTTTTCTCATTTCTTGAAAATCGATTAAAACTTCGCTTAACAAAAAAAGTATTCGCAGTGCCTTTTATAAATGAAAATTCGTGTTGAGCAATAAATTTTGTAATTCTCAGATGAGATGGCTGGAATTCGAATGCCTAAACGAATTAAGTGTAATTTCGATATCGGAAATTTGCGTGCTCGAATGTTCGGGATGATCTCATGTGCATTGAGAGAACTAGTAGTGAGTCGTTGTAGCAGGTGCAATTCCCAACAAGTGCAAGAAAGAACCAAGTTGGAGAATGGAGAAAACAAGTGTAGGGTGAACTGCTTGCGAAGTCAAAGTTTCCATGCTCACAGCAATTTTATATTGCTGCGCAATAAAGAACCCCCAGTTTTCTACTTGGCCTCAGAGTTTCGTTACTCACCCAAGACACCTTTGTGAATTTTACTCAGCGAAAAAGGGTTTTAAAACTCCCGGAGAATTTACATCTGGGTGCAAATTTTCAATCACCTTTAATAACTCTTTATCTCGCTCTTTGTAGTCCTTCTCAGTCTCTCCTTTTCAGCACTTTTTAAAGCTCGACTTTTAACGAAGCACGAATTTTACCGTTTTTGTAAATGATGCTCGACTTCGCTCATTATTTTGATGATATTTTTGATGCTATTTTTGATATTTTTGATGCTATTATTGATATTTTTAATGCTATTTTTAATATTTTTGATGTTTTTGATATTTTTGATGGTACTTCTCATGACTTTTTTATAATTGTTGATCAGATTGATTAAATCGAATTAAAAGTACAGATTTGATTTGTAGACGTGTTTTTGGGAATATTACGGACCAAAAATACGAAAGTCGTTAGCAGATCGAGTTTATTTTAACGCGGAGTAAAAAGGAAGTGAGGAAAAAGTGTTGGTTTAGAATTAAGTACTAAAAAAGTAGGCAAGGTCGTAAACTTGGAGCAGAGAGCATTGTTGTGGTTGGAGGACTTTGCAATTTTCAGAAAACTCATCTAGGAGCGAGTATGTGAAATAGTGTCGACGTTATTTGTATCCTAGTTTAAAATTGGCGGTTGTCTGAAAACTGCAGAGCATGAAATGTGACTTCTGCAACTTACAGTTTCTGTTGCGAGTCCTGAAATTCAATTTCTTCAATGCTTTCAAGAGTAACATGTCTCGATTTTTCCAGCACAGTATGCCCAATAAAATTACACTTTTTACTACAGGTACGTGTACTCATACAACACAAGCACAAAGAGCGTTTATCGAGTTTCCCCTATCTCTGTAAAAATGCTTCAGTTCTCTCATCTAGTTCTGCTCCTATTCGTTAACTCCATGAAACTTTAACTCACCCAAAAATCGATCCTAGTTCCTTTCATTTTCTTTCCTGATTAATTCACCGCAATTCCGAGTTTAATTTTCTTCGTACAAAAGTACCAAGAAAATACAAAATTAAAACATTTTGAACTTGTTTTAAAATCTATTTTATAATATTTTTAACTGCATTTTTAACTGCATTTTTAACTGCATTTTTAACTGCTTCAATTACTTGTTTTTAATTACTATTTCTAAATTGTCTAACACTTGATTGACCGGAATTGGCAAAAATGTATTCTTGACATCTGCTTTTCGACGCCTTTGAAACCATGTTCAACACTTATTTTTAACGCCTTCTAACTGTATTACTGCTTGTTAATTTACAACGTGCAATGTGCGTTAAATAATATTCAATGTAATAGCTTATTTTGCCATAAACTTGACGTCTCGTTTCTCATCATGTGCAGCTCTGGAAAATGGTCGAATTTTACGAGGCTTGCTATAACTCACATATTTGAGAAAGTTTAACAAGCTTTTCCAGAACTTTATGAGAGCTTATGGCACTTTTCTGTCGATGTGTAAATTTCGAGTGCTCTTCGATCGTTAAATTCTCGCTTTGTGTATGTTATTGTTGTTCGTCGCTAATGGTCCACATGTTTTTGTCCATCCTCTCTACTGTCATAAATGTACAAGAGTATAAAATCCCCCAACCCCTCAACTGTCTTCCCCGCTTCACATTCGTCAAATTATTCTCGAATAACTTCCGCCGATTTAGTCACAAACGACTCTCTAATTCTGCCCATAAATTATCCGTCCAATTACAACCCTCCAAACCCTCAACCCGACGTATCAGAAACATTTTCTGAAAACATCTTTTGAAAATTTCTTTAAAATTATTGAAGAGATTTTTTATCACTATTCGTTTCTTTTTCTTCTTTTAAAATCATTTTCTATCTCACTTGAATAGAAAGGCTTGTAGCATTTTTAGAAAATGCTAAAAGAGGCAAATTTTAAGGCAAAAGAAAGAGCAATTGAAGAATTGGAGAACAAAATTGAAGGAAAAGATTAAAGAAAAGATTGACGAAAAAAATGAAGGAAAAGATTGAAGAAAAGATCGAAGAAAAGATTGACGAAAAAATTGAAGGAAAAGAATGAAGAAAAGATCGAAGAAAAGATTGACGAAAAAATTGAAGGAAAAGATTGAAGAAAAGATCGAAGAAAAAATTGACGAAAAAATTGAAGGAAAAGATTGATGAAAAGATTGATGAAAAGATTGACGAAAAAATTGAAGGATAATATAGAATAATCAAATGTAGCATTTCTACGATTTAATGCTTAAATGAATTATTCAAAATGAGTCTCTGTGAGAAGGAAATGCTTACTGTTGGAAATTGAGAAATTCTTGTTGGTAATTTGAGCCTTATCACTTTCGCAAAGGATCGAATATGCGCCCAACTTGAAAACGGTTATAGCGTAATACAAACAAACATTGCATAACTCATTAAAATCTCGGGTTCTATTGTAATACTAGCTTTGAGGCTTCCTTTACCTAGAAATTGACATTTTACATGTGAAACATAAATGCTAAATGCCAGAACTGGTGGACATTATAAGAATCGCAGTTAACCATTATTCGTGATTGCATGTCACTTTCTCCCAGATGGAGGAGTTAGAGCTGTGTACATTATCTTGGTGGCTTCTGTAAAAGAGATTTTAACTGCATCTACGCACACAGACACATCGACAAAATGAATGCGTTGATCGTTAATCTACACAAGTCACGTAAAATGTTGGTCTATCAGATGAACATAAGCAGATCCCTCACATCCCTAATGATTCCCAAACAAATTATTTCAGATCATTAAAGACGATTCCAAAAGCTTCTCCTGAAAATTACCCCTTGCTATTCATTTTCCATTTTTTCTATTCAAATGAAAATTACCCCCTTTGCTTTTCATTTTTTTAATCATCTGAAAATTACCCCCTTGGTTTTTTGTCCATTTTAGCAGTTTCTTCAAAAGACGATTCGCTTCTTTTTCATCAATTGATGATTAGCTATTTTTCATCAACAGATGATTAACTTTTCTTCAACAGATGATTAACTTTTCATCAACAGATGATTAACATTTCTTCAACAGATGATTAACTTTTCTTCAACAGATGATTAACTTTTCTTCAACAGTTGATTAGCTATTTTTCAGTAACAGATGATTAGTTTCCCTCAAAAGTCTATTCGCTATTTTTTCGTAACATGGTTTGATGAGTATTTAAAAAATGTTGATGAAATTCTTTAGGAGATGGTTTGCAAAGTGTTTTTCGTGAAAAAACGATTAGATGAGTGTTTCTTGAGATGATTTCTTGGGAGGTGGGTTTAGTGGTTGTAATGAGAATCAATAGTACCCGATAGAATCTTACGACTAAAGTTGTAACGATGAAATTATGCAAACTATGTATAAGCATCGCTTCGTTATGGATCCTGTGTTATGAGACTTGTGGAAATTTCAGTGGCAATCTAGGAATAATTGTGCCTCATGTACTTGTTTCGAATACAGTGCTTTGCACTTAAGACCCCCCAATCATGTATTACAGGATTATTGGAGGTGCGAATTTAATAGCATTTGGGTTGTAATGAGCTTCTGGTAATTCAGATCGAATTCGCTGCATTACGCATAGATTTGGAATTATGGATATTATTGTCTGTAGTACGATTTTTTATGCTGTAAATTGAGAATAGATGTCATTTTGTAAATTATAAATATAAATGCTGAGGTGAATTATAAATTCATATTCAAAATATAAATTCAATCAAAATTATAAATGTACATCAATTTATAAATGTACATCAAACTATAAATATACATCAAATTATAAATGTACATCAATTTATAAATATACATCAAATTATAAATGTACATCAATTTATAAATATACATCAAACTATAAATATATATCAAATTATAAATGTACATCAATTTATAAATATACATCAAACTATAAATGTACAACAAATTATAAATGTACATCAATATATAAATATACATCAAACTATAAATATACATCAAACTATAAATATACATCAAATTATTCACTAAAAAAAATGTCTGGTTAACTTAATCAGAAAGGAATGATAAATATGCCCTTACTATTTTTTCTGGTAAAATTAACTAGCATTCTGGTTAACTTAACTAAAACTTTAGTTGACTTAACCAAAATTCTGCTTAACTTGACTAATATTCTAGTTAATTTAACCAGAAAAATAGTAATTTAACATTCCTTTCTGATTAAGTTAATGAGACATTTTTTTAGTGTAAAAATATAATTCAAGTTATGAATTCTAAATATTATTTTTTACAATGAATTATAATCAATAATTCTTGCAATGAATCATTATATTATATTACATTATAAATCGCTTTTTAGTTTTGTGTCAACGAGACGAGTTTGTTTAAAATTTGTACCTAAATTGCAAAAGTAGCAGGAGCAAAGTACTGACATAATATTAATTATGACACGAAGTAAAATATGTATATCGTTCTTTAATTATACTTTTACTTTTTTATACAAAACAACAATAACAGTTATATCTAACAATAATTATAAATAATGAGCAATAAAACGAAACAAATTTCCCAGTTACATAACGAGCAGATTGTAATTAAATGGAAAGAGACCATTTACACATTCTGTGAGACTACATTTTCATCTACGCTTAAAGTTATTAAAAAAGACTTTAATTAAAATTTATTTTAACGAGTAAACAACAAATGAGACGTTAATTAGAAATACATATTCTTGCATTTTTCATTTGCAGACAATTTTGTTTTTGATAATCTATTGTACAACAATAATTTTGAATCACATAAATAATTACGATTTCGAATTACATACGCAATTATGATTTTGAATTACATAAAATTACAATTTTATGTAATAAAATAAATAAAAAAACAAAAAAAAACGATTTAAAACCACTTTTGTTTTTCTTCTGAATTTCGTGACAGAGTTTCAGTGACAATATTGTTACCTAAAGGACTTCTGGTTAGTCTGTAAAATTCGTTTAGTGAAAATTATAGAGTTTACAAGATTGAAATAATGATCCAGTGGCCTTAGGACGCGAATCAAAAATCTCGTTGCAGACATTCTCGGCTTTAATGATGGTTCTCTGATCGTGACTGTTGAAGATGAAATTTACCTTATCCGAAGTGACGGATTTAAAGATCAATTATAGTCCTCAAAAGTTTCTTGTTCTCTTCTTTCTCTATGCAATTCTGCAACTTCTAACTACTCTTCAATAAAGGGAAACGCTATCGTTATTGTGATCAAAAGACCGCAACGATTTTTTAGAAATTTTTGTAATCCACAATTCTGTCACTATAAATCTACAGTGTATAAGAAAATCGCAATAACAATTTATTTCTTCGAGTGTACGCTCTTGTATTATAAATTATAAATTTAAGAAGACTACGTATTAATGAATCAGTAAAATATGTATTAGTTAAGAACAATAATCGACAATATAAATGTAATGTGTAAAAAAATATAAATAAAATATGTAACGATAGCGCACACTCTGAAAATTTTTTTGTTTAAATAAAAATTTTGTTTAATTTCATTTTTGTTTAATTTGTTTAATTTAAAGTAATTTATGATCGATTCAAACAAACTGCGAACAAAAGTAACATTTGCAACAAATCATTTGTTTAATATAAAAACAAAATTGTTTAGAATCGAACAAAATGCAAATAAAAGTAACGTTTTGCAACAAATCATTTGTTTGCTATAAACAAAATTGTTTCAAATCAAACAAAATGCAAATAAAAATAACGTTTTGCAACAAACCATTTGTTTAATATAAACAAAATTGTTTTGATTCAAGCAAAATGCAAATAAAAATAACGATTTGAAGTAAATTTGTTGTCAAGTGTATTTGTAAAATATTGTGTAGATGTGTGGGTATATAAATGTGTATATAAATGTGTTAAACTATAGGGCATATAAAGTGTACGTGTATGCGCAACAAATGATAATTTGTAGTTAAGATGATAATTTGTATTTCAACGATTATAACTATAATAATATGTCAGTAGTAATTATCAAAGTACGTGGTAAAATTTCTTTACACAGTTTTATCATAATTAGACTTTTACCTCTCCGTTTGAAACACTTTACGTACATGCAAATTTTAAGCCAAGCTTTTCAAATTTCAAAAAGGAAATCCTATATTCACACAAATTGTAAAGAACAAAACGTTTTGTTGTTTCACTGAGAAAATTCATTTTTGTCAAATTTTTTAATTCTGATTAATACACCTAAAATTGGGGAATTATTATTTAAAATCATTATTATTATTATTAGAATTATTATTATTGTATTTCTATTTTTTTAGCTTTTGCATTTTACTGGTAGTTTTTTGAGCTTTTGCGATTTTTTGAGCTTTTCGATTCTAATCGACCTTATTGTAAAATATCGACTGCGATTATTTGCCATAGTGTTTTTTGTAGTTTATTGATGAATGGAAACAAGAAAAAAGACGCGTGGAAAACAAAAGTGGAAATAAAAGGGAGATTGGTCATATTGTGGCGTATGTGAATAGCAATGTTGTAAAAAACATTTTACGACGCAGCTCTGTATACAGTCAAAAGTTTCATGCAATAAAGAACACGCTTTTTCCGCCCTTTTCTATCTCTTTCTGTAATTTCTGATGATTTGCAGTATTTTACGTAAAACTGCGAAAGCCATCATCTTTGTGTGAAAGACCACGACCTGCATAAATTTATAAATTGAAAGAAAGTGAAACTCGTTTCTCACGCTTAAAGATGATGAGCGAAACGATAGACTTAATAAATAATAAGTTGCGGGTCGTACCCTTCAAGGTGTTTAGAAAAAAAGTTTCAATTCTGATTGCAGGCGGTTAATTATGTGACGAGAGTTGTAAAATCAATTTTCTGAGATTATGTGTGCATAAGTAAAGTGTTTTTCCTGCGCTTTGGATTGATAAGGGCTTTATAAAAATTGGTACAGGCCACAATTCGAGGCAGCTTGTAAAATGCATGAAAGCTGAAGAATATAACGAGATGAAACACGACTCTTCTATTAAACGTTGCATTTTAGTCGAGAGTCTCCTGACATTTACGGAAAGAAGGGAAACGAAGAAGGTAAATCGCCTTCCAGTCAAACAGTTAGTCTTCACCAGAAGACCAAACTTATAACGCTCGTGATGGATAGTTCGATGTATTTTAGTTTGCTATTTATGAATTTAATGTGCGGTTACATTTTCTCTTTTATCTTCCACTTTTATCTTTGTTTTGCTAATTTAAACGCTTTTTACCTTACATAGTACATTTGCGAAAACAGTAGTTTTTCTAGTTTTTGCAAATCGATAAAAAACATTGCTGTTTTTGGAATTAAAAGGATTTAAAGATTTTTTGGGATTTGGACCTAATTTATCATTAAACTTTTCGTTAAAATTTATGGCTTAGTTAACATTAACTTTTGAGGTTCATTTATTAGCTTATCATTATTTATTATTAACTATTAATTTTTTTTGTAAGTATTTTTTTTTAATAACTATTCTTCGGGAAAGCAAATTTTTGAAAATGGATGCATTTTTTGCGGAAAGGATTAAGTTTTGTTTCATTGAAGAAAGCGCTAAATTGATTATAAGGATTTATTTTATTTTTTAAATAAAGAGCAACAAATTTTTTAGGAAATTGATACAATTCGTATTAATTAACAAAAATACTTACAAAAAACTACTAAATAATAACTATGTAAAAGAAGTATATAAGAAGCAAATAATAACAAAATGCAATAAATAAGAAGCAAATAATAATAAAATGCAATAAATAAGAAGCAAATAATAATAAAATGTAATAAATAAGAAGCAAATAATAACAAAATGCAATGAATAAGTAGTAAATATTAACAAAATGGAATAAATAAGAAGCAAATAATAACAAAATGAAATAAATAAGAAGCAAAGAATAACAAGATGAAATAAATAAAAAGCAAATAATAATAAAATGAAATAAATAAAAAGCAAATAATAACAAAATGAAATAAATAAGAAGTAAATAATGATTAAAGACTAAATCATAATGAACTAAAAATAATAATTATAACACTAAATTCTAATTACAAAACTAAATTATAATTGCAAAACTAAATATAATAATTGCAAAACTAAATATAATCATTGCAAAAAATAATAATAATAATTGCAAAAATAAATGATAATTGCAAAAATAAATAATAATTGCAAAACTAAATAATAATTACAAAACTAAATAATATTTGCAAAATTAAATAATATTTGCAAATCTAAATAATAGTTACGAAACTAAATAACAATTGCAAAACTAAATAACAATTGCAAAACAAAATAATAATTACAAAACTAAACAAAAATTACAAGTCTAAATAATAATTACTAATCTAAATAATTACAAAACTGAATAATAATTACAAACTAAATAATAATCACAAAATTAAATAACTACAAAAATTGCACGTCTTGTTTATTTTGAGTTCATAAACAATTTGGAAATGTCAAGATTATTTTCGGAATAATTGATAAAATAACTATCATAAAAGTTGTGTATAATTTTTTTTAGTCTTTTGTGTAACTTTTTTTATCACTTGGTATCATTTCAAGCACAGAATATGTTTATGCGGACTTTCGTTTTTTGTTTTTTCGTTCAAGGTTAACGAACCTGTCAAAGTCGAGTTTTGTTCGCAATATCCTGTAAAACTGTTTTTTATGAAGATTCCGGTTCGCTGATTTTATTATTTTGCTGAAAACAGAGTTATCGTTTGAATGGGGAACATTTTCAGTGTGAGATTACTAATTACTATACTACCTATCAATATTCTATGATAATGTTTTTAGCATACGAATTCATGGCATATACCTATATTAACGCTTAATAATTTCGCTGATTTCACATGCGTTGATCAACTTTATTGACGGATTGATTATCTATTCAGGTAACTGTATAAAGGGCGATATAATTTTCAGTTTACTCATTCCGTTATTGTTGTTGTTATTATTATATTATTATACATCTTTCCTTCTCTTCAACTATTACGCGAGGCGGTATTTTTAATATTAAGATTCTTTTCATTTATTTAATTTCAATTTCAATTTCAATTTAATTTCAATTTCACTTTTAGTTTAATTTCAATTTCAATTTCAATTTATTCAATAAACGGGCAATATTTATTTGAATAAATATCAAAAAATTAATAAAAAGTTGATAACTGTTAGAGAAAATTGATAACATTTTACAGCGATTGATAAAATAAAAAAATTGGTAGAATTTTAAAAATATTGGTACAATTATAAAAAGAGTGACCAAATCTTAAAAAGATTGACCAAATTGTAAAAAGATTGACCAAATTTTAAAAAGATTGACTAAATCGTGAAAATATTAACGAAATTTTAAATAGATTGATGAAATCATAAAAAGTTTGATCAAATTTAAAAAAAAACTGATTATCCTTAAAAAGATGGACCAAAATTTTAAAAGATTGATGAAATCATAAAAAGGTTGATCAAATTTTAAAAAGACTGATAATATTTTTAAAAAGATTGACCAAATTCTAAAAAAGACTGATTAACCTTAAAAAGATGGACCAAATTTAAAAAAAATTGATAAAATCTTAAAAAGTTTGACCAAATCTTAAAAAGCCTGATAAAACTTTAAAAAGATGGAACAAATTTTAAAAAGATTGATAAAATCATAAAAAGTTGTCCAAATTTTAAAAAGATTGATAAAATCATAAAAAGTTCGCCAAGTTTTACAAAGATTGATAAAATCATAAAAAAGTCAGCCAAATTTTAAAAAGATTGATAACATTTTTAAAAGATTGTCCAAATTTTAAAAAGATCGATAAAATCTTGAAAAGTTTAACCAAATCTCAAAAAGATTGATAAAATTAAAAAAACTAATCAAACCTGATAAAAGATAAAACTCATTACACTCTATAATGTAAAAACTCTTTCCGAGAGATTTGAAACAAACTTCAACCAGTTCAGAAGCAAAAAAATTCATTAAAACGATTTTCAGAATATTACAAAACACCCGAGCGATTCTCACCTTGAGCAGAATAATAATTTATTCAAAACTGAAAATGATTTGCAGATTGAAATTTCCATTTCTTCTTGAGGCTGGCACTTGCAATGAACACATCGTTTCTAAACACGACTTGAAATATCATTTTTGAAATACCTACTCATTTCCGTCTTTTATGTCGTCAGGTGGGTGTTCATTAATCACGAAAATATCCAATTGTTGTGAAGGTGTGAAGGCTGTGAAATGCATTTCCTGAATATTTGTGCCTTATTGTAAAAAGACATTTCATCGGTTACTATCCGTTAAGAGAAGTCGTTCTAATTCCAGTCTCCAGGGATCCTTGCGGGCACATCAGAGAGCCAGTCTAGCCGCTCTATTGCCCAATATTTAACCGAGTTGGCTCGTATCGTACTCGAGAATTCCAACCAGCAGATGGAACGGATGATTCAGGATCGAGCACTTGGCTGTTTTAGAAAGGCGAAGGTAGAAGACCTTTCGTACACGTTCACGAGTGCATGCTCATTTAATGAATACCGAGCCAGTATCCTAGACACAAAATTCGAGCCAATTGCAATTTCCTTCCAAATAAAATGCCGCGGGGAATGTCAATGGACTGAATTATTTTCCGGGACGATTCATTGATAACCTTTCTTTATGATTTTATATAAGGAATGTTGGGATTTTATGTGCTGGTGTGTAAGGCTGAGATGGAGGAGTTGAGATAAAATGAAGAATTGTAAAATAAATTTTCGTCTTTTGGAGGGAAATTTGCTGTGGTTTATTGCAGTTTGTGTGGTTGAGTGGGAAGCGAAGGTGTCAGTGACATTCGTCGATAAGTGATTTATTGGCATCATGAGGCGGCTTCCGGAACTTGCCGGATATAATCGTCGAATAACGCGCTGATCCATGCAATTCTTAACTTGCTGCAAGGTTTGCGATGAGCATTATAATGGCGCACTTTCACCTGATTAAAAGCGTCGTCGGTTTATTCTCTTCTCAGTCGTTAGTTGCTAATCATTTGTTCTCATAATGCTCACTTTCGATATTCACAGAAATGATTTACGTTAGCGTTTAAAACATTTCTTTTTTATGCGTACTGAATAATTTTTTTAACGTTCTTTAAATTTTAGAGTAGTTTTGAGATTTTAGGGACTTCTGAAAAATTGCAGAGTAATTTAAAATATTTCGGAGTGTTCTCTAGATTTAGATTTAGATTTAGATTTAGATTTAGATTTAGAGTGTTCTTAAAAATCCAGGAATACTTTTAAATATTTTGGAGTATTTTGTAAATGTATCCTGCAAGATCTTAGAGTATTCAGAAAGATCCCAGAAAATTCTGAAAGATTGCAGAGAATCCTAAAAGATACCACAGCGTTGTAAAAAATTCTAGAGAATTCTGAAAGACTCCACAGTACTCTGAAAGACTCCACAATACTCTGAAAGACTCCACAATACTCTGAAAGAATTCGGAGTAATCTGAAAGACCCAAAAGTATTGTGAAATATTCCAAAGTATTCTGAAAGATTATAGAGTACTCTGTAAGATTCTAAAGTATTTTGAAAGATTGCAGAGTACTCTGTAAGACTCTAAAGTATTTTGAAAGATTGCAGAGTACTTTGTAAGACTCTAAAGTATTCTGAAAGATTGCAGAGGATTTTGAAAGACTTTAAAGAATCATGAAAGATAAAAGAGTGATTTGAAAGATCCCAAAGTATCTGAAAGATATTTTTAAAAACCCCAGATGTTTTCAAACATTTCGGTGTAATTTTAGAGTATCTTGAAGGATTCCAGAACATTCTAAAAATTCTAGAGTATTCTAGACGACTCTAAAGTCCCCTGAAAGACTCTAGAGTATCCTAAAATATCCCACAGTATTATAAAAAATCCCATAGTATTATAAAAGATCCCAGAGTATTTTGAAATATTTCGTAATATTTTCATCAAAATTGGAGTATCCTGAAAGATTCCAGAATATTCTACTCAATTCCAGGGCACTTCAAAAGATTCAAGAGTATTCCAAAATGATCCTAGAGTATTCTGAAATAACTTAGAGTATTTTGAAATATTTCAGAGTATTTTGAAATATTTCAGAGTATTTTAAAAGACTTCTGAGTATTTTAAAAGATTCCAGAGTATTTTATAAGACTCCAGAGTATTTTCTAACACTTCAGAGTATTTTCTAACATTCCAGAGTACTCTAGAAGACTATAAATTATCCTGAACGATTACAGAGTATTTTTAAAGATCCAAAAGTATTCTAAAAGTCTGCAGTGTGCTCTATAAGACTTCAGAGTATTTTCTAACACTCTAGAGTACTTTGGAAGACTGCAAAGTATCCTGAACCATCATACAGTATTTTTAAATATCCCAAAGTATTCTAAAAGTCTGCAGTGTACTCTAAGACTCCAGAGTATTTTGAAAGATTCTAAAGTATTCTGAAAGATTGTAGACGATTTTGAAAGACTCCAAAGCATTATGAAAGATTCCAAAGTATCCTGAAAGATCGTAGAATATTTTGAAAAACTTCAGAGTGTTATGAAAGATCCCGAAGTATTCTGAAAGATCCCAAGGTATTTTGAAAAATCCCAGAGTATTTTTAAATATTTTGGTGTAATTTTAGAGTTTCTTGAATGATTCCCAGAACATTCTAAAAAATTCTAGAGTATTCTAAAAGACTCCAAAGTTCTCTGAAAGACTCTAGAGTATCCTAAAATATCGCATAGTATTATAAAAAATCCCAGAGTATTTTGAAATATTTCGGAATATTTTCATCTAAATTGCAGTATCCTGAAGGATTCCAGAATATTCTACTAAATTCCAGAGCACTTCAAAATATTCAAGAGTATTCCAAAATAATCCTAGAGTATTCTGAAAGATCCCAGAGTATTTTGAAATATTGTAGAGCATTGTGAAAGACTCTAGAGTATTTTGAAAAAGTGCAGAGTACTTTTAAAACCTCCAGAGTATTCTGACACAGTACAAAGCATCCTGAACGATCATAGAGTATTTGGAAAGATCCTAAAGTATTCTAAAAGATTCCATAGTATTCTGAAAGATCCCAGTCTGTTTTTTAAATATTTTAGAGTAATAAATTTCTTATAAATCATGGTGCTTTGAAAAATTAAAGAATATTCTACATAAATCCAGTGTACTTTGAAAGACTCCAGAGTATTCTGAATGTTCCCAGAGTTTTTTGAATGATTCAAGAGTATTTTCAAAGACTCGAGAGTATCCTGAAAAATCCTTAAATATTCTGTAAGATTCCTGAGTATTTTGAAAGATTCCAAAAAATTCTGAATGACCCCTGAGTTTGAAATATAATTAATAATAACTTATTTTATTTATAATAAATAATTTATTTTGCCTACTTGTTTACAAAAGATACTTGTCTTGTAACCAAAAACAGTTGTGTCACAAAATGTTATCAATCTTCATAAATATGAACCGTCTGGTTACGTATGAAACAAATCAAAGCTGAAATCTAAAATAATAGTTTCGCATAGGTAAAAAAATTAGAAAGTAGATTCCGAAAAAATTGTATCAAAATCAATATTTAGTAACAATTTTTTCTACATTTGTCGAATTATATTTTTGTATGATTTAGTATTTATCGATAATTCAAAATAATGGATTTATTATTTTTGTTACGAGTTATTTTTCGTTTTATAATAAAAAAATATTTTTTCTTGATCAAATATTTGGAAATGACACTTACAACTAATGATTATTACATAAAATTTACTTTTTCCTCCTAATGGATCCAGTTTTGAAGAAAACATATAAAAAGGGAAGAAAAAATGTAAAATCCTATTATTAAGAGAAATTTAAGTAACGGAAAAAAATTGTTACCAATAGGCATCTTTTTACCAAAAACTAAGTATGCTATTAATAATTTAATAATAGTATATTTGAATGTGGTATTAGTAAAAATTTAATAATGTTGCATTTAAGTACGTCATTAGTGATTTAATAACATTTTTATATAAACATAAGTTTCTATTTTACCTATTACACATAAAAGAAGTAAATACAGTATTTTTATGAAACCCAACACACATTTGATGTTACCGAATTTTTCAATCGAACCTAAGGATTTGTGTAATAATTTCATTAATTTTTTGAAAATAATACTTGCTAATTAATCATTTTTACTAAATAATTCTTATCCACTAAGAATATACAAAGGTTCCTTTTCTTTTATAAAATGCTACAATTTTCTTTTAGTTATCAGAAGTTTCTTGTAAGTTTGTTGTAATTTTTTGTGTAAGTTTCTTGTAATTTTTTTTTAAGTTTCTTGTAAATTTTTTTGTAAGTTTCCTGTAGTTTTTCTTGTAATTTTCTTGTAGTTTTGTTTGTAATTTTCTTGTAGTTTTTTTTGCAATTTTCTTGCAATTTTTGTGCAAATTTCATTGAGAAACTTGTTAACCTTAAGATGAAACGAAATTACGATTAAGGAACTTAAGTAGCTTATGTTTTGAAAAATTATTTTTATCTTGAAACATATTGCTCGTAGAAGACCACTGAGATGTCAACACCTGGTGATATACTCATACTTTCTCCCAATACCCTGTTTAAGAACTAGTTTAAAGGTAAGACCCAGCAAATTATCGCCCTGACTTTTCACCTTCATCGGATAATGACTCAACTTTCTATCTCACATTTTATCTTTTTAAATCAGATGAGATGGCAGCATTGATAAGTCATTCGGATATATGTGACGCAAGAGTTTCTTCCATGAATAATCCCTAATCGATGTCACTCTAAATTCAACACTTTCGGTCTCAATTGCTCTCTAAAATTAGGTAATAATATAAAACGATGTTTGTATAATAAACAGTAATTATCTATTCATCTTCAAACTCTTGTTGAGTTTCTTCAAACTCTTGTTGAGTTTCTTCAACCTCTTGTTGAGTTTCTTCAACAAGAATTTAGAATTTTAGAAGGAAAGAAATTTATAATTTACAATCTTCAGTTTCAAAATCTTTATACATAAGAAAATTAATCGTCTAACAAAAGTCTATGAATCAATTAGTAATAATAATAATATAATAATATTATTATATATTATATAATAATTTTTAGAGAAAAATTACCCTCTAGATACTCTGGGGTGAATTTTTGAAACGTTACACTTTTTAGTAGTTGCAATAGTTACAATTTTTCAAAAGTTTGTTTCGTTTTTACTTCTAGAATAATCTGTCAATCGACTGAATGAATCTTTATTAAATACACATTATTTGCATAATTGTAAAAAAAAATTGGTTATTACATGAAAAATGTAAATGTGTGAATGTAGTAATGTAATAGAGGTAATGAAAATAACACAATAGTGGTATGTCGAAATGTACGAATACATAATTGCATAATCAAGAAGTACATAAATATGTAAATGCGTGTGTATCAAAATGTGTAAACGCATGGTGAAAATTTGAATATGAATTTTTTACAAGTTGTGGATCAATTTTCTTTTAATTTGAATTTTGATATGTTGAGAACAACACTGACAATTCTTCTCTTCTCACGCTTTTACCACGGCACTTAAGCAGTAATCTCAGAGACAAAAACTCTATTCTCTCACAGCCCAACATAGAAGAAAAATGTAATGGACCTGTAAAGGATAGCGTCATCATCTTCTCGCCAATAGTGTGCAGAACTTGATCATTCTTTTATATAAATAAAAAAATTGCAGAGAGAATTGTTTATTTAGATATTTTCTCCAGTCTTTCATTTCTTTAATCTTTATATAATTATTACCATTGTTAGTAAAATTATCAATATTATTATTACTATTATTATTATTATTTTATTATTATTATTATTATTATTTTTATTATTATTATTATTATTATTATTATTATTATCATTATATTATTTTTTGTATATATTTTAAGATTCTATCACTCGGTCATTAATTAATAAAAGGTTTAAAATGATCGATCACTCCGAGTCAGGATAAAAATAAAAAGAATAAAAATTTCTTTTTATTAATATTAATATATAATTATATTAATATTATTATTTTTTTTATTACTATAATTACGATTCCATTCATTATTTGTATATACAGAATTTCATTTCCGGACGTTTTAAACTGTGAAAAATTGCAGATGCGATTCCAACACTTGTACTTGAAAATTATTATAGAGTGTTAAGAAGACAGTAACAAGTGTTGGTTTAAACAGCTCGTATAATTATTTCCCCAGTTTTTGTTAACTTTTGAATAGTTGATTGATTTATATCCTCTTTCTTGTTGCAGGCATAACACGAGCTTGCCATTCACGAGGATGAGTTTCAAAACTGCATTTCTCTTATGTAAGTGTATAATTTTCATTATTTTAAAAGTCCTTTTTCATAAAATGTTCCTTCTATAGAAATTTTAATACGAGCCAACAGGAAGCGCATAGAAATGGTTTAAAAGCTCCTTTGCTTCGCTAATTAAGCCGATTAACCCTTCACCCTACAAACTAACTATCTGTTATCATTAAGTACCCCCAAAGCTGATTAAATATTACTGCATTTCCTGTTTGCAGTTTCACAAAATCTCCCCTTTGAATCCAATTTGCAAAAAGTGTATTCAATTCGAAAAATTCATTACTTCCGCTCGAGAAATCAGCATTTTTTATTCGAAAATAATTTCGGGGCAATTGGTGCAGCAATTTTGAAAGGAGAATTAACGAAAGAAGATAAAAGAAAGAAGGTATAAGAAAGCAGTTGCTAAAAGATGAAAGAAGATAAAAGAAAGATGTTGCTAGAAGATGAAAGAAGATAAAAGAAAGAAGTCGCTAAAAGATGAAAGAAGATAAAAGGAAGAAGTTGCTAGAAGATGAAAGAAGATAAAAGAAAGAAGTTGCTAGAAGATGAAACAAGATAAAAGAAAGAAGTCGCTAAAAGATGAAAGAAGATAAAAGAAAGAAGTTGCTAGAAGATGAAAGAAGATAAAAGAAAACAGATATAAAAAAGAAGATGAAAAAACGCGAAAGAAGATAAAAGAAAAAAGTTGCTAAAAGATGAAAGAAGGTAAAATAAAGAAGTTGCTCGAAGATGAAAGAAGATAAAAGAAAGAAGTTGCTAAAAGATGAAAGAAGATAAAAGAAAACAGATATAAAAAAGAAGATGAAAAAACGCGAAAGAAGATAAAAGAAAACAGTTGCTAAAAGATGAAAGAAGATAAAATAAAGAAGTTGCTCGAAGATGAAAGAAGATAAAAGAAAGAAGTTGCTAAAAGATGAAAGAAGATAAAAGAAAAAAATTGCTAAATGATGAAAGAAGATAAAAGAAAGAAGTTGCTAAAAGGTGAAAGAAGATAAAAGAAAGATGTTGCTAGAAGATGAAAGAAGTTACAAGAATATGAAAAAAGATGATTCACATGAAGAAATAATGGAACACTTTAAAAGCGTTTATTTTATTTCTTCAAAGCAATACTTATTGTTTCCGAAAGTGAAGCGAACAATTGGCCAATTCAAGGACCTACAAAGCGAGGTAGAAAATGTTTTGGAAAGATTACACATATGTAAATAGAAAATACTAGGCCACGGTCCAAAATTTAGGGTGCACTTTGGAGCATGACGATCAAGTACGCGATATACGCGATGGGTCAACTGACTACAGGGGAATTAGGAAATCCTCCACGCTCTTTGTCTTCAGCTCGAAATTCGTTGCTGCAATCGTCCAGGCAGTTGGATAGAGTTAAACGAAGAGGAAGATACGAAATTATTATGCCGGAACTAAAGTTGCAACCTGTACTTTGAAAACTCGCAGCGATGACGAGTCCGTAATCTGCACGTCCCATTGCAGGGATTTCGCGACTCGAAAACTTGAGCTTTTCATATAAAATAAAAAAAGGAAAATTCATGTTCGCAAGTTTTCGCATTTTAAGCTCATCAGTTCGACTTACTTCGAGGAGCGAGAGTTGGAGCCAACTTCTGCCATTTATCTTGTTTCCAAAGAGACTCATTTCCGGACGTGCAATTTTCCATTCTGATTTCTGAACAGATTTGCATACGTTAATGAGCGGAGAATAGATAAAAGTCAATTAAGGGATCGGACCCGCTGTTTTTCCAAATTCTTTCTCATTTTTCATTATGGTTTTTTCGTATTTTTGGGTATGGAAACGATTCGGGGATAATTTTGTTTTTTAAAGATGGATAAAATATTTACTCGATTTTAAAAAGACAATTTTGGTTGTAGAAAAAACTTCTGATTCATTTTTATTGAAAATGTGGAAATTAAAATTCGTAATTATTGCATGCAAAAGAAGCATGGAGTCTTGAATGTTTAGATTAAAACTAGAAAGCGACTTGATCTTTTTCTATCCAGGATGAAATAGTATGAATGGGATTTTAAGAATAAAATTGTATGCGTCATTTGAATCCAATCGTATGAATCAAATTGCATGTAAAAAATTGCATGTATCAATTGAATCGTATTAATCAAATTGTATGTATCAATCCAATCGTATGAAAATGATTGTTTCAAGCCTTCTTGTATCAACTCAATTGTACAAACTCAATTGTATGGACTCAATTGTTTGAAGAAAAATCATATGAATTAAATCAAATGAATCAAATTATAGCAAAAAAATTGTATAAATCAAATTGTATGATTACAATTGTATGGATCAAATTCTGTACTTCAAATTATATGAATCAAAGTGTATGATTACAATTGTATGGATCAAATTCTGTAATTCAAATTATATGAATCAAATTGTATAGAAAAATTGTATGAATCAAATTATATGAATCAAATCGTATGATTCCAATTGTATGAATCAAATCGTATGATTCCGATTGTATGAATCAAATTGTATGAATCAAATTGTATGATTCCAATTGTATGAATCAAATTGTATGACTCAAATCGTATGTTTCCAATTTTATGAATTAAATTGTATGAATCACATCATATGATTCCAATTTTATATGAATCAAATTCTATGAATCAAATCGTATGATTACAATTGCATGGATCAAATTGTATAATTCAAGTTATATGAATCAAATTGTATAGAAAAAATTATATGAATCAAATTGTACGAATCAAATGGTATGATTCTAGTTGTATAGAAAAAATTGTATGAACCAAATTGTATGAATCAAATTGTATGATTCCAATTTTATGAATTAAATTGTATGAATTACATCATATGATTCGAATTTTATATGAATCAAATTGTATGAATCAAATTCTATGAATCAAATCGTATAGAAAAAATTATATGAATCAAATTGTACGAATCAAATCGTATGATTCCAATATTATGAATCAAATCGTATGATTCCAATTGTATGAATCAAATTGTATGAATCAAATTGTATGATTCCAATTGTATGAATCAAATCGTATGTTTCCAATTTTATGAATTAAATTGTATGAATTACATCATATGATTCCAATTTTATATGAATCAAATTGTATGAATCAAATTCTATGAATCAAATCGTATGATTACAATTGTATGGATCAAATTCTATAGTTCAAATTATATGAATCAAATTGTATAGAAAAAATTGTATGAATCAAATTGTATGAATCAAATCGTATGAATCAAATTGTATGAATCAAATTGTATGGATCAAATTGTATAATTCAAATTATATGAATCAAATTGTATGAATCAAATTTTATGAATCAAATTGTATGAATCAAATTGTATGATTCCAATTGTATGAATCAAATCGTATGTTTCCAATTTTATGAATTAAATTGTACGAATCATATCATATGATTCCAATTTTATATGAATCAAATTGTATGAATCAAATTCTATGAATCAAATCGTATGATGACAATTGTATGGATCAAATTGTATAATTCAAATTATAGGAATCAAATTGTATAGAAAACATTGTATGAATCAAATTGTATGAATCAAATGGTATGATTCTAGTTGTATAGAAAAAATTGTATGAACCAAATTGTATGATTCCAATTGTATGAATCAAATTGTATGAATCAAGTTCTATGAATCAAATTCTATAAAACAAATTATACGAATCAAATTGTACGGAATCATACGAATTAAATTCCTCAAATCATTAATCAAATCGTATAAACCAAAATGAATAAATCAAATAGCCAATTAAAATTTCGTAAACTGAATTGAATAATTACTTAATGCCGGCGAAAATTTTCAACTGCATGAACCGAAGTTGGTAATTGAAATTTTATGTGCACTATTTCGTGCGAGTTTGCTATAAAGGATTCAAAGGAAATTGGAGTGATGTGGTTCTTGAGAAAATTACAGGAATTGGTGAACTGGAGTTTTGTATTATGTTCTTTGGGATCTTGAAAATGGGCAGATTAACGAGCCTTTGGCTTCCGACGACATCGATCCTGTAGTATAAGTACATAGACTCGAGGATTTACTACAGCAATCAAGTTACACGGTGAAACCACGGACGACTTTCGGAACCATCCGCAGATTGATATCGACGGAAACCAGATTCACGAACAGATGAATCTTCATAAAATATAGATACATTCTCTCTCCCTCTACTTTGTTTATCGCCACGGGAAAATCTCACTTCGAAAATCTTCTAAAGCACCCAAAGATAGTACATACAGAAAAATTTGACCCTTGACTTTCAAATTTTCAGGAACTTTCTAATTCTAAGAATTCAAAGAAGAATTCAGAGTTACAAAACTTATTGAATAAAAAACAAAAGTATTTAAAATCATATCGTTGAATAAGTGGCTCACTTATCGCTGAGAATCAGTGAAATTTCGCTGATACGGATTTAGAGAGAAGGACAGAAATAGTAAACAAACAATTGGGAATTGAAACAATGATAAAGAAATATGAAAACGTGCAATAAAAATAAGAAAACATAGGTAGAGATTGATCTGTGAAAAAGCGTATAATTACGGACACTGGAGGTGCGGTAGCATTTAAAGGCCAAGTGTAAATCAGGAAGCTGCATTATGGGATAATATAAAAAGAGTGTCCTTGGCCCTTTATGAACGCTTGAACACGAGGTCCATGTTCAACAGGATGTTTTCTTTTATATCGAGTTTTATCGCGGCACAATCTTCGAAACATTCATCCTCCATTGTAGATGTATTTACTGATCGAGAGATGATGAATCTGCTCGTGGCGTGGGAGCGCATCAAGGGTCTAAAAGTCAAGGATTCGGTTCAATGATCACAAACTCTAGGTGCAGTTTATTCGAGGTACCGTGACCTCGCTTCATCGGATCCAATACCTGGATTTATGATTCAATTGGTCAACAACCTTTCTACATTGTCTGTATAATCCTTCGATAATCCAATTTATATCATTTAATGAGAGCTCTTTCTCTCTCTTTCTCTCTCTTTCTCTCTCTTTCTCTCTCTCTTTCTCTTTCTCTCTCTCGCTCTCTCTCTTTCTCTTTCTCTCGCTCTATCTCTATCTACCTCTATCTCTATCTATCTATCTCTATCTTTTGATCTCTATCTATTGATCTCTTTTGAAGAAAATGGTTATTTGCGTTTAGAGTTAGATCCCTGGGTCGAAAATACTATCTAGACCGTACGTTCCCTTTACATTTCATTAGTAAGAAAAGTTGGCAATTTCAATCAATGACTTCTTGCTGTAAATTAGTTGTATTTAACTGAATTTGTCGAATTTTGATTTTAAATAATCAGATTTATCGAATTTTGGATTTAAATGATTGGATTTGTATAGAGTTTCGAATTGAATTAAGGATTAAGATTAAGATAAAAATAAATTAAGAAAAGGATAAATTAAAAAAAGGATAAATTAAGAAAATGATAAATTAAGAAAAGGATAAATTAAGTAAAGGATAAATTACGAAAAGGATAAATGAAGATAAAGATAAGTTAACAAAAAAGTAAATTAAGCCTAAAATCAGAATTAAACAGATAAACAAGATTCATCAGAATTAATCGGATTAAAATTAAATTAACCGCATTGATGAAGATTTAGAGTTTGTAGTTTCAAAAGTTAATCGTTTGAAAAGGGAATTTAAAGATAATTTCAAAAGAAAGTCTACTCGAAACGATTGTTTGTGGTTTTTGATAATTTTCAAAAAGAGGCGCATGTATTAGAATCGATTGTCTGTGGTTTTTGATAATTTTCAAAAAGGGGTGCAGGTATTAAAATCGATTGTCTGTGGTTTTTGGAACAAATCGAAGCTTGGTGAATTTCTGATAAAATCAGGGTAATGCGTGAAAGATATTGTTGAATGCCAGTTGTACGATGCAATGAAGATTATTTCATATATTGATTCGATGTAGTTTTGATATACTCGTTTGAAGTAGGATCAAATGGTTTCTGATGCAGTAATCATCCAACATATTTGCTTCGGTCTCAGGTTCCCTAAAAGCTTCAGCAACTCACATATAAATCTCAACTTTCCAATAAATTCACATTCATCTTCAACTTGTATCGCAATGCTTACAAAAGTGTATCTTAATCAATTTATCGACGTATTAGTTTCGTGAAATTACTTTAACGAAATCGGCCTATAACGAAATCAGTATAACGAAATTTGTTTAAGGAATCTAATTTCATGAAATTTGTTCAATGAATTTAATTTAATGAAATTTTTTCAATGAATTTAATTTAAGGAAATTTTTTCAATGAATTTCGATTAATGAAATTTGTTCAGCGAATTTAATTTAATGGAATTTGTTCAGTGAATTTAATTTAATGGAATTTGTTCAGCAAATTTAGAAATTCGTTCAACTAATTTAATTTAATGAAATTAGTTTACTAAAGTCGTTTGTTAATGTCGTTTATTAATTTAGTGAAAACAGTTCAAGGGAATTAATTTGATGAGATTAGTTCAACAAAATTACTTTCACGGAATTAGTTTGATAAAAAATAATTGAAATCAATTTAACGGGATTAGTTTATCGAAACTTAATTGAAATTAATTTATCGAAACTTAATTGAAATTAATTTGATAGAATTCATTTGAAGACAATCAATTGAAATTTATGTAACGAAATTCGTTTAAAGGAAATTAATTAAAATTAGTTTAACGGAATTCATTTACTGAAAAATAATTGAAATTAATTCTACGGAATTCGTTTAACGGAAATTAATTGAAATTAATTTGACAGAATTCATTTCAACGAAAACTAATCGAAATTGGTGTAACCGAATTAGTTATTTTTTACTTATTATTTTTTTTATTTACATATTAGTTTTTAATTAGAAAACTAGTTACAATTACAATTAGTGATTTTGAGTGGATTTATTTTGGGATGTACAAATTAATTTTATTAATTTATTAATTTCATTGATTCACTATGTATGAAAATTTATCCGAGGGAGAATTTTTTTAAGAAATCTTGAGAAACGAAAAAACTTGGTGAAAAATACATTGTAAAAATACATTGTAAAAAACATTGTAAAAAACATTGTAAAAAACATTGTAAAAAATACAGTATAATAAAACATTTTAAAAAATACAATGTATATGCTTTGATCTTGTTTATGAAAGAAGAAATTCTCGAAATGAAAACACTATTTATTTTTGTGTATTTCATTAACTTTGAGATATGTAAAAATAGTTGAGTTAGTTAAATAATTTGTGGGTCGAAGTGAATCAATTTGTATGAAGGTTTACTGGATTCAAAGCAATAATAATTAATTCGCAGCACTTGTTTATAATAGGTTTCAGTAGGTACAGTAATTTAATGTAGGACACGTACTCGAACGTGCTCAATTGCCTCTTCTATTGCATACATATACTCATGATTCTATGATACGGCTAAAGTACTATACTAGATGTCTCAAGCTTGAAGGATGTCTCAAGCTCATAACAACAGTAAACAACAGTAAACAACAAACTTAAAATTGACATGTGAAAATCAACATTGAATTAGAAATAGTGAAATCGAAAGAAAAAATTAAATTTGGAAAAATTGAAATCGAAACAAAAAACTGCAGTTGAAAAAATTGAAATTGAAACAGAAAATTGAAGCTGAAAAAATTTAAATTGAAACGAAAAATTGAAATATAAGGTACTGAAATTGAACCAAAAAAATAAAGTCGAAAAACTTGAAATTGAAACGAAGAATTGAAGCATAAGTAACTGAAATTGAAACAAGAAATTAAAGATGAAAAAATTGAAATTGAAACGAAAAAGTTACTTGAAAATGCAAAATGTTAAAAAAAATTAAAATTGAAGCAAAACGAATTGAAGTTGCAAAAAGGTAAAATTACCCCAAACAGTAATTATCGAAAGAAGAAATAAAATCGAAACAAAAAATTCAAATTTAGCATTTTGAATTAAAACAATTAATAAAATCGAAAGAAAAAATAAAAAATTAAACATAAAATAAAATTTTTAATTTTTAACTATGAAACAACCTTAATATGCATATCGTATGATTAAAGATTTGTTCTGCACTGTAGAGGATTTTTGGAATGTTACAATTACCTTAGACTTTCCTAACGATGAATTTATAATGTGAGATTTATTTCTCTAACGTGAGACTTTGAAATATATACTTCAATTTGATTACATTTGATTACATTGCAAGAGCTGCTATTATGCTTTCTATGATAAGTATCTTTCGTTCATAAGCCATCTGACATCCCCGATGGACTCTTATATTATTTAACTGCTCGATCAAAATTACATGGGAATTAACATATGAATGTCATTCTCGGCATGTCAATTGTGATAGTTGTAAAAATGCCATTGTTGATGTAACATTGAAAATTGACAAACTTTTTATGTAAATTAATCTAGCATTATAAATACATTAGTATTGTTTAACTTCACAGGAAGATGTGGTGAAATTTTTTGTAATTTGACAGAAATCGTGAGTCAAATACCCAAAAAATGTTGCAAATTTTTCTCAAATTAATTGAGTTTAACTTGATTGCAGAATAATAGTTTGAAAAATCGTAATAACCAAAAAGGCACAATTTGTGGTGAATAATTAATAATAATTAATAATAATTAACAATAATTAACAATAATGAACAATAATTCATAATAATTCATAATAATAATAATTAACAATAATTAATAATAATTAATAATGATTAGTAATCATTACTAATAATTAACAATAATCAACAATAATTAATAATAGTTTAAAATAATTTTCTTCAGTGTGTTTTATCTTCCTTGATGACAAAATGTTTGAGTTTTAGTAAGTAGCTTCTTTCGCGCATAAAAGATAATTAAATGTATACATCCTCTGCATTCCTAGAAGTACTAAAACTAGTACATATTTGCACCAGTGTAACCAAGTCGAGGCAACATTCTCAAGAACCAACATAACCGCGATTCTGTTCGGGATTCAAAGAGCGTTTTGCTACTCTGAGAATACATGTGTATATGAATATTCTGAACGCTAGAATTAGTCTATAGTTATTAAATTATTCAGATTAATTTATGTTTATTCAACTGGCATAAACGTTTGATTAATCCGTAACGGTGAATAATTATTCGTGTCAAATTATTGGTCGAAATAATTGATTCTAACAAATAATTAATTGAAACTAATGATTATTGGAAAGAATTTATTAATTTGAAGAATTAATTAATCGGAAGAAATGATTAATCTGAAGAAATGATTATTCGGACAAACTTTCGAATCAAACCCCAATTCGAATTTTCACTATTATATTCGTAATGGGCGTATCAAAATACGTAAGTATACCAAGTTTCAGAAAAATCGGTTAGGGGTTCGATTCGGAATTACAAACACCCGAAATTATTATTCAGAGCAATGAATTAATTGAAACAAATGAATTATTAAAACAATTAATTAATAGAAGCAAATGAATTATTAAAACAATTAATTAATAAAAACAAATGAATTATCAAAAGCAATTAATTAATAAAAACAAATGAATTATTAAAA
This sequence comes from Ganaspis sp. Gsp50, assembly GCA_011057455.1. Lineage (NCBI taxonomy): Eukaryota > Metazoa > Arthropoda > Insecta > Hymenoptera > Figitidae > Ganaspis > Ganaspis sp. Gsp50. The sequence goes on along the minus strand of WNHD01000182.1, from coordinate 11,492 downwards.
CAATTAATTAATAAAAACAAATGAATTATTAAAACAATTAATTAATAAAAACAAATGAATTATTAATCCAATTAATTAATAAAAAGCAAATGCATTATTAAAACAATTAATTAATAAAACCAAATTAATTATTAAAACAATTAATTAATAAAAACATCATTAATAAAAACATGTAATTAATAAAAACAAATAATTAGCGAGTTTACAAAATTTATTGAATAAATAACAAAAATATTAAAATTCCTATCGTTAAAAAATAATACTAATAATTAATAATAATAATTAATAATAATAATTAAATACGTTTTTGAAAACATTGATTTGACACGTCAAAGACATTTCTGTTTGATTCGAACACATTTCGCTCAGTGATGAAGATTATAGTTGCGTATTAATCAGTAGCTTTACATTTGATCGTAATGATTAAATTTCTTGCTAATTATAACTAATGAGTATCAAAGCTATTATTACCTTTGTCAGAATTATCAGAAATTTAATACCAATCACCGAAATTTTAAATTAAAGGCAAAAATCCTTTATCGTGCATAGAGCAGGTTTTAAAATTAATTTTTGTTAAAATTACAATCATTTTTATGATTTAATAAATGAAACCTTATATGGTTGAAAATGTATTAATATTAATACTCATATTTATATCACATAAAAGATAAAATTATATTTAAATGACAAAATTACTTTTTGCAGATAATATAATTTCACGCCAGATAGAATTTAGGATAATTAATTTTCAAGATAATTGCACTTTAAGGGCAAGAATCCCATTCTGGAGGTAAAACTTACAGCTTTCAAGAATTCGTACGTTTCTCGTTAATGAAATAGATAAGAAATTTCGTGTCTTGAAGTTTGCTTTTGTCGTCTTGCCCCCATGATATGAAATACAGAACTCGGTGGAATTCCATTTACTATTCAAAGCATCTGCATTTTGATTAACAGCAGCTAAGTCTCGATGCTGTTAGTCAAATATAATTACGCTTGACAGTAAACTATTCTCAATGGAATCTTGTTCAATTACTGCCAGCAGATGGAAAACGAAACTTTTCATTGACACGTTTTTGCTCTCGAAAATATCTACTCTTGTCACAAAAATATTTTAAAGCAAATTTTCGCCTGATTTAGAACAAGAACTCGCACTTTTAAATGGGTCTGTGATTAAATTTTTCCTGTTTTTTTAATAAATAGAAAATAATGTTTGGCATTATTTAATGTTTCATTCTTTCTAACCTGTATTCTTTGTTCCAGGTTTTGTATTTACCCTGGTTCCAGTGCACGGCGATAAAAAGGTACATTAAAAGCATTATTTCGTAAATTTTATATAGAAAATTAATTACAGTTGTATTTTATTAGCATTTATGACTTTCGTATCAAGATTAATATCCTGATGTGAACATAAAGTGCTTCATAAAGTCTCGCTTCATTTAGTTAAGGAAAATTACTTGAAGCTATCTTCATCGAACTGAAAATTGACAATAAGGAGTTTTCTCTGTCCAGGACTTAATAAACGTTACTTTGTTCTCCAATATTCTTTCTTTATAACTTTGTTGCATATTTTTATGTCCTTATTTTGTAATCGAAAACTATTAAAGTCGAAGTTAATGTTTATATAATGTTTCCATATAGTTTCGATATATGTTTATATAACTGCCAATAATATATAATTATCGAACTATAATATTGTCAAACTATAAAACGATAAGTATCAAATTATAATTATCAAACTATAAAACTATGAGCATCAAACTATAATTATCAAACTATAATTACCAAACTTTAAGTATCGAACTATACAACTATCAAGCTACAACTATAAACAAATAAATATTTACAATTAAGGTCATGTTCAAGATCCTCACTGATAATCTAGGAATCTACCTTTATCTTTATTTTTCCCTAAAGTTGTTTTCCAAAAATAATAAAAAAAATAAATGACTGATTCAGACAACGTATGGCAGTACCACCAATACGTGTACCTAACCTAGTCACAATTATGACTAGGTTAGGTATACGCATTGGTGGAACTGCCATACGTTGTCTGAATCAGTCATTTATTTTTTTCAGTGTAATAAATCAAACATATTCATGATTCCCTTCAAGGTTTTTTAAGATGATTCCCGAAGTTTCAAAACGATTCGTTTTTTAATTTATACACAAGTAGTTCCACAAAAATAAGCCGATAAATTGAATGTTGATAAACAATTGTTTATTAGACGGTAAACGGTAAATAAACGATAATAATAATTTGCTAAACGGTAAATAAATAATTACAATTATCAATGTTAAAAATTATTTATTAAAATTTTCGTCAAACGGTAAATAAATATTTAAACGTTAATAATTGTTTATTAGGATTTTCATTTCACGCTATTCAAGATTATTCAGATTGTAAGATTCGCTTCTCGATGCTGGGGATTACAAAAATTGCAATAATTTATTTTGCATTGAATTTAGAATAGTATCGTGTCGGACGAGACACCTTTCTTTAGCGAGAAAGGTGACAAGGAAAAGATATTATGTGCTCGCTTTAAAACAAGACAATAATAATAATGAAAAAATGAAAGATCAACAATGGTACAGTTTGAAGGTCTGATCCTTCTTTGTGAGTTCTCTCGTCTTAGGAGGTGCACTTTCACGGTTCCATCCCATTTTTCTAACCAACTTCGGCATGCACATCCGCGTTATCTTGAGAGCGAAGCGTCGAGCTTCCGGCTGCGCTCATCAGATTGGCAAGACAATAGGATATACCGTGTGATGCAACGGTATTATGGAATGGATCCTCCCTGAGGCTTCGAGACTCATATACTTGTGAGTGTCTCTGGTTTATGGGGCCGAGAATTATTCTTGATATTTATCTTTAAATGTATACAGTTTATGGACAAAGATTGCACAATAACTCCGAAAACAAAAAAAAACAAAAAGAAAACAAAAAAAAACAAAAAGCAAAAAACAAAAAACAAAAAAACAAAAAGCAAAAAACAAAAAACAAAAAAAGAATAAAAAAACAACAAAAGAGAATAAAAAGGAAACAAGAAAGAATAAAAAAGGAAAGAAGAATTAAAAAAAATAAGAAAAAAATACTTCCCTCTTTTTCTTCTTATTCATCATCCTTCGCTTCGTCTTTGTCATCATCATTTTATTTCAAATTGTTTCCAGATAAAACCAATTCGTAACAATATAACCTTAAATTAGTTTAAAATTGATCTCACACGTCTTTAAGATTTGTTTCAGAACATACCTAGAGATCTACCTTATCAACTTTTCAGATGACGCCATGGGGCAAAGATGGCGACGTCCATTAGCATCAGCTGTCAATTTCGTGTCGATATTTGTCAAATTAAACAAGGTCACTTTAAAAACGAAGAGCAACAAGAATAACAGCAACACAAATATGAAAAAAGAGATAAAGATAAAAAAGAGATAAAGAGATCAAAATATGTATAAAAAAGTTAAAGAAAGATATAAAAACAATGCTTCCCTATGAGGAAGCAAAAGGATCAAGAAATATATAAAAAATTTGAAGAGATAAAGAAAGATATAAAAAAGATAAAGAGATTAAGAAAGATAAGACCAATTCGCAACAATATAATCTTAAAATGCTTTCAAATTGACTTCGCACGTGTTTAAAGGAACGCAGAATAAAACGGAAATGTAAGAATGTGATAGAATAGGACAGAGATATCGTCAGCACTATTCTATCACATGCCTACGTTTTCGTCTTATTCTACAATGACCTTAAGATGTTTAAGAACAGACCTAGAGATCTACCTTATCAACTTTTCTACAGGTGGCGTCATGAAGCCAAGATGGCGACGTCCATTAGCACCAGTTGTCAACTTCGTGTCGATATTATCAAATTAAGCAAGGTAACTTTAAAAAAGAAGAACAACAAGAATAAAAGCAACAGAAAGATGAAAAAAGAGATAAAGAAAAATACAAAAAGATAAAGAAATCAAGAAATATATAAAAGAAGAGATAAAGAAAGATATAAAAAGTATAAAGAGATGAACAAAGATACGAAAAACATAAAGAGATCAAGAAAGAAATAAAAAAAATTACAAAAAATGAAAAAAGAAATAAAAAATTAAAAAGAAAAAATGATCAAGGGAGAATAAACTTGCAGTGACATTGTCGGTCCTGGGGGTTACAAAGGTGATGGAAATTACCAAAGGATTGGCGGTGTGACTTTCCAGGTAAACGTGAGTCACGGAAGCGTCAGCTTGACAGCGAGCAGTCACTTCCTACATTTTTCTTTGACTCATTAAAATGGTAGGCGTGGGTACGGCACGAGTTATAACGGTTACGCGTTTGGAGTATTCGAATGGAGATTCCAGCGATTTCTTCCCGATAAGATATCAACGAAACATATGCCCTCTTCACATATAGTGGCACAGGGACGGATGTTATTCAACACAAGTTTGCGCAACTATGCGTTTTATCTGCCATTCCGGTCCACACAGTTTTTATTTTCACCGTACACATACACGAAAGAATCCACCTGTATTTTTAGTTATTCACCTACCCGTGACCGTATCGATTTAACGATCATTTAACTCATATTTCACGCCAAGTGGCTTCGTTTTGTGTTACGGCATACGTTACTCACGTAACGAACATAACCTGCTTTTTCTACTTTTGTGACCTCCATTCTGCAATTAGAAACATTGTTCTTTTATTTGCAGGGGAACTTACGATTGGTGGAAATTTGGACGAATGTTGACAATCAGAGTGGTTAGGGTTTTTATTTTTAGAAACTTATAGTTGAGAGGATAGATTTGTGGTAGGCTTAATTTATGGAAAAATGCCTCTTCTGATTTTTTTGTGCGACTGCAGCTCCATCTGCTGTTTCTTTTTTTCTCATGCGAGTGTGCCCTTCTGTGAATATTTTTTATAGACCTTTTCATTTCGCAAAGTTTTTAGTGCGCATGCGTGAAAAATAATTGAACTTCCTGTCAATTTTCGGCCCTCTTTTAAAAAATATGCAAAGATTGCATGGTTTGTGATAAAAAATAATTTTATTTGCTAAATTCTAATGGCCTTTCTTAAGTGAAAATTAATAAAAATGGAAGTTGATAGCGTTATAGAAAAAGTGAACAGAAGAAATATAGTAGGCGCTCATAAAAACTGTTGTTATGGCCTTTGCGATAATGGGAGTCGGAGTAAGGCTTACTATGAGCATCATAATTATTATTTTATTTCCTTCCCAAAACCGTGTCTACAGTTTAGAAATAAACAAATCAAGGAAAAAAGTTTAAAAAGCCATTTAAAAATATGCGGATGTTGTAAAAAAAGTGATGAATGGATAAAGTTATGTGGACGTCGAGACAAAAAGTTTTCCTCTATTAAAAATGTCACAAAAAACACGTACATCTGCTCATTGCATTTTTTTGGAGGAATGGGTCCAACTGACGAATATCCAGATCCACTAAAATATGGGAAAACACTCGTCAAGAAGGTAAGGAACTTGTAATTTGAGTAAAGCATATACATAAACATATTTTGAGGTTATGGCGTTTGTAAATATATATTGTATTATAAAATGTTTTCCTCTGAAAACATACTATATGTTGGTTTTATTAATAATAAGTTTCTAATTTTTATTGCAAAAGTTAATAAAAATTGTTTAGTTGAAATGATAGGTTAATTTTTTATACAATAAAAATTAATTAGAAATAAAAGAAATGTGTCAATTTTTTAGTTTTTTATAATTTTATAAATTTGATTAAAGTAATATTTTTAAAAATTTGTATAGTAAAGAAAGAAATATAAATAATAAGTTGTAACATTTCGTTCTTATTATTAATTTTTATAATTTAAAAATATACATATAAAGGCATGGAGAAAGCACTATCAAGAAAGCACTATAAAATATTAAAATCAGTATCAAAAAACAAATAACATTACTTTTTAGGAACATACTATAATTGTTTTAAAAAACACATTTTATGCTGTTTACTGCATTAAATAAAAGACGAGTTTTATTCAAATTTTTTTTATAGTCTTTTTCGTTGCACCTAAGGAACGACGATAATATGTAATCATTTAAAAATAATTTAATTATTAATAAAAAGTTTAATAAAATATGTTAAGACTATTAGATAATATTAAATATTGGTTAGGGATTTTCATTGACTATACACGCTAATATGATATGATCTTGAAGTCCATATCTTCTTTTTTAATTTATATTTTCTTTTGTAGCCGGATGTAAAAAGAACCAGAAAGAGCTTGCAGCAAAAGTATCTTAAGGAAGAAAGTGTAACAGAAATGGATTCTGAGTCTACGAGGAAAGCGGATTATTTATGTAATAATGAAAACACAGATTACAAAGCTACAACTTTTGGTAATTTGCCGTTTAATGGGGAATCGTCATCTTTAACTCCAAGTTTGAAAGTCAGCACGTCTTTGAATAATATATCTGTTGGTACAAACACAGATCCCCCAGCTTGTAAAGAATTTAAGAATGCAGAAACCCAAACTGAAGATATTCAAAAGAAGTGTATCGGTACATACACTTCAAAACGTTTATTTAAGGAATACGTTGCGGAAGTCTCTTCAAAAAATAATTGTTCTACGTGTAAAAATGAAAAAGTGCAAGAATTAAAATGTTCTGTAGAAACTTTTGTAGAATCATTAGAAGCAGATAAAAAGAAGTGTCTTTTTTACACAGGTTTACGTTTTCAACAAATTATGATTATTATGTCTTTTTTCGGTGCAGCTGTAAACAATTTGAATTATTGGGGTTCTAGTCGAAAAAATGAGGTGGACGATAAGAGTAAACGAAAAGTAACTCCTTTACAAGAATTAATTCTTGTACTTGTTCGTTTACGTTGTGGATTGCTTGTAGAAGATATGTCATATCGATTTCGAATTTCAGTGGGTTTAGTAAGTTCCATAATGACAACGTGGATTCAGTTTATGCACCTACAATTTTCTACACGGTTAGGACCTAGAATGTTTGCTACGCGAGAGCAGGTTGCAAAACATTTACCAAAAATATTCAGAAGCTTTAAAAATCTCCGAGTTATTATTGATTGTACGGAATTTTTTTGTGAATCGCCTGCTAATTTTGAACAACAAGGAAATTTGTATTCGCAATATAAGGGCCACACGACATTTAAAGTTTTAATAGGTTGCACACCGAATGGTGCAATTTCTTTTGTGTCGGATGTATTCGAAGGATCTATTTCTGACAGAGAGATTGTAATAAAATCTAATTTTACAGATCATTTACATCCTGGAGACGTAGTTCTTGCGGATAGAGGATTCACAATAGATGATATTGTTCAAATAGTAGGTGCAACTTTAAATATTCCACCATTTTTAAGAAATCGAAATCGTTTAACAGCTCAGGAAGAAATTGCTACAAAGAAAATTGCAAAAGAACGAATTTATGTAGAGCATATCGTTGGAAGATTAAAACAATACAGAATTCTTCAAAGAACGTTACCTTTAAGTATGAGGGGAATACTTTCACAAACCGTATTTGTTTGTGCGTGCCTTGTGAATTTTCAGGAGCCAATTGTCTACGATGAGTTATAGGACATGATAAATAAAATAATTGTTTTAATAATGATTTTCCCCTTAAATTTTCTATAATTTATTTCAAAATTAATGCAATTTTAACAGAATAATTGCTTATTATAAATATTGAAATTTGAAATGGCATGTGCGTCATAAGGAGATTATTGAAAATTTGGGGATTATAAATTTGTAAAATACTTGGATATGAGATAGTTATTGTAAGAAATTCGTAGAAATAAACGAATCAAATCCAATATACGATTTTCTTAAAAGTAATCCAAACAAAAGTTTGCAATATCTGCAAAAATATTTCTTGCAATTTTCTATTTTTAATAACTAAATATTATATTTTCAATACATAAGTTTGTATAATTTTAAATTATATTAATTTTACTTAAAATATTTATATATAAAAATTTTTAAATTATTTAAATAATTTTTTATAAATTCTAAACAGTTTTTTCAAATAAATGAGACAGACAAATGTTTCGGATTTTATGTATATTTCTTTTACAATCAGGAAACAAAGATAAATTTTTCGCAGTCTTGAACAACACTAAGAATAAATTTAATTTGCTATTTTTTTAATTAAATACTTAAAAGATAAGAAGTGAAATTTTTACGAAATAAAAAGACAAAATGCTTGTATCACTTATGATAAAACCAAATTCACAGTTAAACTTTGAATTAACATTGGTTCGTACACATTCGTAAAAATTACTTATTTTAGTTATTTTAAAGTCAACTTCAGAAAAAACTTGATATTAAAAATTGTTTATAAAATATAACTTATTAACGAACAATGGACAAATATTGTTAAATACAGAGGGAACATTACTTTTTTCTACTTTCAAATAATGTTTTCAATTAAACTTTGAATTATAAACTGTTTAACATGTATACCTCGTCCTTAAAAAATATACATATGTTTTAACAATAATATTGTTAACACATATGTATATTTTTGGTATAATATATATTATATATTTTATATAATAAATATAATAACATTTAGCGTTCTATATTTAAAAACTATTTTTGGTAAAATAATTATCTCGATTGCTAAACCATAAAAATTAACTTTGAAACATAAAATCGAACGGTATTAATTGCCTTGGTACGCGCATTTCAAAGTACTCAGGAGCCAAAATATTTTTGTGAAACTTCGTTGCTGACTTGAGAACCTGACTTGTAAATTCAAAATCGAATTTTATTCTTTGAATATGAAAGCCCAAAGGTGTCCATATCATAAAATCACACCAAGAGCGTTCCAGAATGCACATTTGAACTTGAATTTGATAATAGTATTCACTGTTTTCTTTTAAAATTAATTCTTCGTCTTTTAAAATACAAGAAAATCGAGATAACTGATCTTTTTTTAAACAACTAATTTCAGTTGGCTTTAAATGCTCTAAAACTTTAGGACACTTTATTTCTAAAAGTCCAAAAGGATCTTTAGAAAGTGGATCATAAACAAGAGCATCTGGTGATGCTCCTATTCCAGGATATTTGGGATTCACCCACAAGCCAGTGTCCTGAACTTCAAAACAAAGACACTCAGTGAATTCTTTATACTGATTTTTCGCATTTTCTTCGTTGTCTTTACCGTACGTTAAGGCATCAGAAATAACTATTTTATCATCCCATAATTGCCGCTCAACTAAATTAAATAATTGCACTTCTGACTTTGGTAACGTGAAAGTTTTTATTTTTGAGGCTGTAATTAATAATTTTCTTAACCTTTTCCATTCCTCAGAAGAACTTTGCAAACCGCCTGTTACATCTAGGGGTCCTTTTCCATTAAATGTCAATGCCTTTTGAAATTCTTTTACCATCTCAAGTACTTCTGCTTTTCTACAAGCATCAAGTTCGTAGTCATTATATTGTGGTTCTAATAACAATTCCCACATTGAAATAGACTTTTGCGCTGAACTCTCTTCTTGTAAATTGCATATGAAAGAATTTATATTTTCTTCAGGAAGATCTTGATTTTCAGAACAAGGATTAAAATTCTGCACTTTCAATGTATCACGTTTGTCTGTATATTTGTTTTCAAAAATTTTTACAGGAAGTTTCCTTTTTCGTCCTTGATTCCATTTACATAAATTACTTGTACACGCTTTATCTGTCTTCAACGTCATAACGAAATCAAGAAGCGCATAAAGGAGAGCTGCTACATGGCTACAGCGACCCATGGTTGACGCTTTGCACTCACATCTACCCTCAAGAACAGCTCCACTTTGTTTGTTTAACATAATGCAAACTGAATACTTGGAATTAACTTTGAATGATGCCAAAACTGTTGCCCTAGCACAGTAATGCTTTTCTACTTGCGTAAGAGAATCCTGCATATCCACAACATGACCACTATCAAAATACATTCGACCTCTCTTCAGTGGCTTAGCTGTGCTATAATCTTCAACGTTTTTATTTCCTTTATTCTCCTTGTCATATCCCTCTAATGCACACGTGGTTACCAAATGATTAAAAATTGAACCGTAATTAAATCCCTCAGGTATTTCCGCATTAGGAAACTCATCCCAATTCTGTGGAAACTGAATTAAAGTTTTATTTTGCAATGCAGTATTTCTTATATTACTTTCTTTAACTGTGAGCCATTTACCACCATCAATAGAAGGATCCACTTTTACTCCACTTTTTAAACACAATTTAACCCTAAAACATAAAATTATAATTTGCTACAATTAGTTTATTTTATCTCAAAGCGAATGCAACCACTTTTTTTTAAAAAAATGAATGATACTTAACATAATATAATATCTACATGTTTCAATTGAAAAAACTGAATAAACTTTAAATTTTGTTTTTTTTTTAATTTTTCTTTAAAATAGTTAAAGGTTTAAATCTTGGCAAAATGCTAGATTTTTTAATTTTTCAAATTGAAATATTTTGTATTTCTGAATTAAAAATATTTATGAATTCAAAAAATATAGAGCAAATACTTTTTACTTTGACAGTTTCAAGTTATTTTAATAAATCTTTAGTATTATAAATAAATTTATTATACATAACAATTTTGAGATTTGACACCTTTACATTAAAAAGATTATAAGTTATTTTTAAAAGATTTCAAATAGTTGAAGTACTTCTGAATAGTAAATTATATCAATATATTTAATATTAACAAGCAGAATGATATAATTTTTTGAAAAATTAGTTATTTTTAAAGTATTTTCTAAAAGCTAAAGGAATGACATTTGTTCACTTAAAAATTTAACTTTAGAAAGAATTAAACAAATTTCAACCACTTGCTTTCCATTTCGAACAGTGAATAACAATTGCAGAATCATTTGTGTTAAGTATCATTTTTTATATAAAAATTAGGTCACAAACAGTTTGTTTACTGTAAAATGGACTGATCTAATTGTATAATTATTATTATTATAATTAATAAGCATTTCATATAAGTAAAAATTCTTTATGAGTAAAAAAACCCAACCTAAGACAAGTTTTAAAGATATAAATCAGCATTTGACTTCAACGTCAAAATAATTAAAAATACTAACCTACAAATATTAATAAATACTTCTAAGAAGGATTTCATAATATTTAGAAGATTATTGCATGACTACTGTATAATTAATAACAATACAATTATACTGCATAACAAAACATTGCTTTTAAATTATCTAAGTTCTACATTCTTAACCTTACCTCGCAACTAGATCTTTTTTCTTTCCCTTGTGTGGTTGTTTTCTACATTGAAGCCACCTTCTTAATTGAACACAATTATGGGCTTCAACTTTTACGTTTTTCAGCAATTTAGCACCTGGCACATCATTTTCATCTAATATTATGTGAGAAAATGGTACTTGGACACTCATTTTCAATGCAAGTAACGTCAACAGGGCCGAAATATTTATATTTACCTCCAACTGTCATGGCGGACGGTCATGCGCAAATAGAACTTCCGAATTGAAATGAAAAGGTCTATT
>WNHD01000181.1:0-51694 GCA_011057455.1 Ganaspis sp. Gsp50 | reverse complement strand
ATAAATATTTATTTAAATCAAACAAAAAAATTGTTTAAATCAATTATGTTAGGCCAAACAAATATTTTTGTTCAATTTAAACAAACATTTTTCTGAGTGTAGACTCAAATAATAATTACTTGGTTCAAATAAATATTTATTTGATAATAGACAAGTAAATGGTTATTTGAATCAAATAAATTTTTTTTTCAGTGTATACATATGTTGTGATTAATAAAGGAAAGAAAGTATCTTTGGGGTCTTATTGAACTAAAAGGATAGTAGTTAAAAAGTAGGAAAATCTACTAAGATTTTTTTTAGTTTGGATATTATTTGTTATATCTTTTGTTTTCTTCTTCTTTGGGGTTATGTGGCCTAGGTAATGGCCAATAAAATCACATATATATTTCAACAGGGACGTCAGAACAAGGGGGCACGGCCCCCTGCTGATTCCCTGGGCATGGCAAAGTACGGGTTTATTTCACCCCCTCCATCAGAAATTCACTCAAAACTTTCATTCTGAGTTTCAAGATTATAATTTTTAACTTGTCGAGAAAGAAAAAACAATATCCAATAGGATTAAAGAATACTACAATATTACAAGAAACTATTAATTTGTTATGGTGGAATACAGGAGCGGATTATGCAGGAGGGGTAGCGCCCCCTCTGGAAAAGTGCCCCCTCTAATTATGGGCACGCATATACCAACAAATTAGTACTTTAGCGCTTACTTGTTTACGTACTTTTTTACGTGCTTCACGTACTTTCTTACGTGCTTTACGTCCTTGACGTACTTTTTTTACGCACTTTATGTACTTTTTAAGTACTTTAGCGTACTTGTTTAATTACACTATATATATAATTAAGGCGCTAAAATTTAGAGAATAGCAAGAAATAGAGAATAGAAAGAAATGTTTCAATAACAGTCATTTAATATTTACACTGTTGAAAATTTTGTGTATATTTAACACAAATTTTATGTCCCAGGAGGTCCACTCAAAATTTGTGTTAATTTAACACATTTTTAACACAAAGATTAGGTTAATTTAACATAAAAAATGTGTTACATTAACACAAATTTTGAGTGGACCTCCTGGGACATAAAATTTTCAACTGTGTAGTGTAGTGATTACAGGAGGAATATTACTCTAAATAATTGATGAAGATGGGTGAAAAATTGAAAATTGATTTAACAGTAATGAATATGTTATAGGGGTTTGATTGATTATAATGTCAGTTGTGTAAGCAGTGCTTTTAGACAGCTTAGGAAAATGAGTAGCTGCACGGATTACATGTATATTAGTAGATATATCCATCAAGTATGCGACTGGGCTGTTGAGTCTGACTCCTAGTCGCCTAGTCGTGTCTAGTTATAGAACACCGAATCTACTGATCTGACTGGTGCCGCGTCGCGCCGGTATCGATGCCGGAGGAGTCGGTGTCTTCCCCTCTAATATACAAATCTCGTAACTCCCGATTATCTTCTGGTATCAAAGATCAATCTTTTGCATTATTTGCACTAAGCTGTAATTCAAATCTTTTAACTTTCAATCGTCATGTCAATTCTAATATGTACCTAAATATTAAAGAACTATATTCTTTAAATTTGCATTAGTAATTTTCTACTAATTCCATAGCGAAAAGTCCTTTACCAAATGAAATAGCAAAAATTTACTAATTTTTAGTGAAAAACTACACACTGATTTTGAGTGAAAAATTACTCATTTTTATTGAAAAAATATTTTTAGTAAAAACCAATTTTTAGTAAAGAATACTTATTTCTAGTGAGAAACTACTTATTTTTAGTGAAAAACTACTATTCTGGAGTGAAGAATTACTATTTTTTAGTATATAAAACTACTATGAAGTTCTTCAGTAAAAAATTACTAATTTAATTAGTCAATTTCTATTGATTGAAATAGCCAATGTCCACTATTTTAATAATTAGTCCACTGCTACTAATTCAAATAGTGGACTTTCGCTACTTCAATTAGTAAAAATTGACTAATTGAATTAGTAGTTTTCTATTAAACAAGATCACTTTTCTATACTAAACAATAGTAGTTTTTCACTAAAAATTAGTAAATGTATTCTCTAAATGTGAATTAGTAATTTTCTACTCATTTAAGAGCGAAAAGTCGTTTACCGATTGAAATAGTAAAAATTTACTCATTTTTAATACAAAACTACTAATTTTGAGTGAAAAACTACTAATTTTTTTTATAGTAAAAAACTACTCTCTAAATCTGAATTAGTAATTTTCTACTAATTCAACAACGAAAAGTTGTTTACCGATTGAAATGGTAAACATTCACTTCAATCTTTAATAAAAAAATTACTAATTACTTATATTATCATTACTTATAGTAAACAATAACTGATTAAATTCGTAGTTTTCTACTAATTGAAATAGTCAAAGTTCACTATTTCGATTAGTATAAAAAAGTACTAATTTAATTAGTAATTTTCTACTAAAGAATAGTTATATTACACTAATTAATTACTCCTTAAATCTGAATTAGTCAAATACAACTAATTCAATAGTAAAAAGCCAGTCACTGATTCAATTAGTCACATATAAATAATTATTAGTAAAACTTAACTAATTTATTAGTCAAAACATAACTACTTGAATCACTTATTTTTACTAGTTGAATTACTTATTTTTTGATTAATGAATTAGTCAAAACATAACTAATTGAATCAGTTATTTTTTATTAATTGAATTAGTTATTCTTTACTAATGAATATTAGTAATATTTAAATAATAAATTAGTTATTTTTTATTAATTGAATTAATTATTTTTTGACTAATGAATTAGTCATATTTAACAAATAAATTAGTTATTTTTTACTACTTTAATTAGTTATTTTTTGATTAATGAGTTATTCATATTTTACTAATAAATTAGTTATTTTTTACTAATAATTAGTTATATTTTATTATTTATTATTATTTATTATTAGTTCTATTTACTAATAATTAGTTATATTCTGATATTTTTAATTATTTATATAATTTCCACTGCAAATAATTCAAAAGGAAATATTAATCAAGTTAAAATTATCATCAAACATAACATAAACTCCTGATTGCACACTCAGAAAAATGTTTGCTTAAATTGACCAAAAATATTTGTTTGACCTAACATAATTGATTTAAACAACTCTTTTATTTGATTTAAATAAATATTTATTTGATACACTGAAAAAAATGCTGGTTAACTTAACCAGAAAGGAATGTTAAAAATGCCCTTATTATTTTTTTCTGGTTAAATCAACTAGAATTCTGGTTAACTTATAACTAAAATTCTAGTTAACTTGACCAAAATAATTCTGGTTGATTTAACTAATATTCTAGTTAATTTCACCAGAATTCTAGTTAATTTAACCAGAAAAAATAGTAAGGGCATATTTAATATTCTTTTCTGATTAAGTTAACCAGACTTTTTTTCAGTGTATAGACAAATTGAAAACATTTGCTTCTTCTATTCGAAGAAACATTTTTTTGATACAAAGACAGGAAATGTTTAATTTAAACAAAAAATTTGGTTCAATAAATTACTCCTCTTCTAATTTAAAAGTTGCATATAAATAAAATGATTTCTATCTCCTACGTTGGCCTCGTGGATTAGATGGTTTGCTGTGAATGTTTTGGGCGCAAGTTCGATTCTCCATCCCGGTAGATTTTTCGATAATATGATTCTTCTATTTCAGCTTAAAAAAATATTATACTTAAATATTTTAACATATTAAAAATGAATATTAAATGAACAATTTAATATTAAAATTATAATAAACAATAATTTTTTTGTGAATAAAAATAAAAAAATTATGAAAAAATTTGTTTCATTCAAACAAATCATTTATTTGTTTAAACAAAACTCAGCCAGAATGAAACAAACATTTGTTTGGATGAAACAAACATTTGTTTGGATGAAACAAACATTTGTTTGGATGAAACAAACATTTGTTTGGATGAAACAAACATTTGTTTGACCGTATATGAAAGATAGAATTTGTTTGATTCAAATACAATTTGTTCAATTTGAATAAATATTTTTCTGAGTGCAAATAATTAAAAAAGAATTTTTAATCATATAAAACATAACCTACAATCGTTTGCTTCTAAGGTCCCTTTCTTCGGAGTGCAACACATTTGTACACATCAAATAAAATATTATTATAAACTATTTAAATCAAACAAAAAAATTGTTTAAATCGTGAAAAAATATTTTTGTTCAATTTAAAGAAACATTTTTCTCATTGAATATATTATTATGACAATATGTAATATGATTAGTGAACAATAGTTACAATTTATAACATTTAATTTGCATTTAAGAATTATTTCAATAAATTTAATCACATCATTAAAATTATTTGTAAAGAAATTAAAATTGATAAAACTAATAAAAATAACCCAACAATCAGTGGATGAACATTAAAATTAAATAAAACTAAAAATAATTAATTTAATTGACTCGGAGTGATTGATATTTCCTTTATTATTCGATAAAACTAAAAATAATTAACATTGGCTAATAGTTTAGGAAGTAAAAAATTGTCGAGGTTACGTGAGAGAAAAATAGAAAAAGATGAATGAAGCTCGGGCAGAAGTGATGGTTTGTTAATAGAGGTCAAGAGTTTGATGAAATGTGCCTGTGGACACGTGGTTGTTTGTTTTGGTTGGAAAATGCCGGTGAAATTAGTGAAAAATTGCTGGAATTGTGGCGAAAAATAAAGTGGAAGGGCTCGGAGGGGCGCTATTCGCGAAAAGCGTCTTGATTGGCAAGAATACGGTCCTGTCTAAGGCGGGGCTCGCACACACTGCGAACCGCGAAGAGAGGCAAGCGGTTGAATCGGATTGGATTGGGTTGGGGCGCAACTCGCAAGCAAGCAAGCAAACTGGTTTGGTTTTGTAGGGCTTGCACCACTGCACCGCTCTTTCGGCCAGACACCGAGACAGTCCAATTTATGCATTACGGCTATGTAGGCACTATACGCTATCAAAACTCTGTGCCCGGACTTTTACACCATTCGGCATCAATCTCATCATTGCAATAGTACTTTTCTCTCAAGTGCCTACAACACTCGAAATTCAACGTGACCGGGAAATTGTTTTCATTTTCTTTTTTACTTTCAAAAAAAAAAAAAAAAAATCACCCGTGTTTTTCGCAAATTTCACGAAAACAACCAATTCACAGGGATACGTGATTGTTGAGGAATATCATCGATGATCCGCGTGTGCTGTTTTTTTCAATACGCGTCTGATAAAACGTCATTTCAGTGTCGATAATATGAATTGCACATTCTTGAAAAAAAGGTCGTGACTCTTTAGTGTTGTTACTGGTGCTATTATTCAATTCTGGAAATTTCAACAATTCAACCATTACATTTAGGTACAGGTACCACTCGCAAATACGCCTTTTTCTTTTCAGAATTACTTTTTAATTTGGAAATAAATTTGCGCGCGCGCGCGATTTCAGTGCATGCATTCGTGCGCGCCTGTGTACATACAGCACTTGTGTACGGTGCATTTAACACATGCATACGAGTATATATTCATTACTGCGAGCAGTACTGTATACACGAATATACGCATATTTTAGTTTATATAAATGCGTGTATAACAAGTATATGCACGTATCAGTGTGTGCGTGTACACAAGTGCATGGAAATGAGTATATAAATACGTACATGGAAACACAGATGCGAACACATGCATACAAATGTCGAGACAAGCCTAGTGTAAACGCGTGTGTGAGTGTGCACCGGTCGACCGGTTGGTTGGCCGTTGGCGGTAGATTCCGCAAGGTTATGACAGCAGACATATCACAAGTGTGCAAAACTAAGAAAGCCGAGCTCGAGGATAAATTGTGTGATTCCAAGGACTTTGATTCCTTTTTATACCAAAGAACCACAAAAGTGCATGTGACTATTTTTACCTTGCTCAAATTATAAAAATTTCGCAAATTGAATTTTCTATCTGAAATACACTCTCTTGATGAGAATGTAAAAAAGTCGAAAAGTTTCCCAAGTGATTTTTGCATTATTTAAGAAATTTTTTTGCGGACGCTCTTAAAGTAAGGAACGGGTTAACGCCTGGCGAGGGCAGTTCGTTGTTCGCCGAGTGCATATTGCATAGCGAACTTTTTATTCTCTGGTTTTTGCACGGGCCAATCAGGATTCGCGAGGGCGCTCCAAAGAAAATGGCAAACTTGTGACGCTGGGTCTTTGCGCGTCGCTTAGTGAACCCCGTAGTTCGCGATCACGTTGACGTCTGTCGCCATTTCCTCACAGGGGGATTTCGCTCGATTATTTTTTAAGGTAATGAGAATCGGTCAACTCGGAAAAGCACGAAATTTCCGCGATTCACGCACTTGTGGTCGGCTTGTTTTCGCGAGTGAGATGTGATTTTGTGTGCGAACTAATGCCGAGATTTGGTTAAATACACAAGTGCATCTTGAGCCGGCGACCGACTTTCTCCAGACCGTTTAGAAACAAATTGAAAATTGATGCATAGGTCGTTGAGTGGGACGAAAAGATTGAATTCGATGGTATAGTGTCTGGGTGCTTTTGTCAAAATTCTAGCAAGCTGGCTTGCTCACTGGTCATTCTCGTCTTTTTCTACTTAAGAAACGAGACAACGAGACGTTCGTCTTGGTCGTTCGACTCCCCTCGAGTGTCATCGGGACAAGTCGAATAGCTTTGCTTTGGACTCTATGCATCGGTGAATGACGAGCGAATGAATGTTTTGTTAAATCTTATCACTCGACACCCGTATTGTTTGCTCGTTTCCCACAGTCTCGCGATAAATTCACAATTGTCTCGATATTTTCTTCTCACTCAAGAAATGCTCCATTTCTGTTATAAGAATCAATGTATAGCATTTGTGATGTCAGTGTTGAGTATTTACAACAGGTGTCTTTATCACTCGAGAACTCAAAAAAAGTTTGTCTAACTTTTTCCACAACTCTTTCTTTATTATGTTTAAAGTCCAAAACTCTTTCATTTCTACAAAATTATTGAATAATCACACCAGAATGTTCTAACAAATGGCTTTACACACAAAAGTTTATTTTTTAAGAAAATCACATTTTGTTTACATAACCTCAATTTCTCCAAGAGCTTTCTTCTAAAATTTTAATTACAAATCCAGGATTTGACTAATCGTTTTGCTGCTTAAAATTTTTCGGAAATTATTTTTTTACATCTGCTTTCGGCATTATTTATGTTGATAAAACAGAAATGTGTCATTTTTCTAATTCGCACATCATTGTGTATTTTGGAAGAGTGGTTTTTTAGAAATTAGAAAGAAAATGTAATAACATTTTCAGCGGTAATTGCTCCAAAAGTGAATTAAACTGTGTGGCTGTTCAACAGATGGCAGCACTGTATCGTAGACAGCTTAAATTATCTAATTGCATCAATACGTTTTCAAGTGTTCTAACGTGGTTTATTTTTAAACTTGTACTCGAGCTTTTTTTTTAAATCTAAACGGTCCAGAATTCATAAGCTTTTATACATTATTGAAAAGAGTCATACAATAATTAATATTATTGTAATATACAATAATTACAGTCTGCTTTTCGATTATTCAGAAAATGGTAGACTGAAATAATTTAAATTAGCGAAAATTATAAATACACTCTCATTATTGATGAAAATGTAATAAACTTTCACAAAAAGATATGATCAATTAACAGTGGAAAAAGATATACAAATTAACAAATTATCGATAACTAAAATTACCGAATGATAAATTTCTGCAATTTAAATACAAATTTTTGTTCAAGTCGGGGAATTATTGAAGACATTTTTAAATATTTTTATTTTAATTAATATCAAACTAAATTTTTGAAATGTTAATTACATTTTTCATATTTTTAATTGTTTGATATTAGTAAATGCTATTGTATATTCATACATTTAATTGTTAAATAAATTATTATACATTGTTGTATTAATTGAAAGCGAAAAATGAAAAAGAAAATTATTTTCTTAATCACTTGCTATAAACGTGCTAATGCAAAACGTTTAATCAATTTAAAACAATTATGAAAATTTGTCTGAACTCTTTCTACTTTTTACGTAGGTAATAGTGCGTTAAATGTTCGATTTTAAAAAATGCATACTAAATTTTAAATATTTATTTTTAGGGTCAAGTAATTTTCTACTGTTAATTTATTGTAGTGTATTTTTAAAAAGATATTTTTTAAACAGATTTTTTAAGAAAGTAATTTTTAAACACATTTTTTTAAAAAGTAATTTTTTAAAAAATATTTTTTAAACATTTTTTAAAAAAGTAATTTTTTAAATAGATTTTTTAAACAGATTTTTTAAAAAAGTAATTTTTTAAAAAGTATTTTTCACAAAATAAACTTGTAACATAATTAGTTACTGTATAAAATTCTAATTTAAAATATAGCAATTGTCAATAATTTAAAGTCAAGAATAATGATAATTGAAAATTATTATAGTAAAATGATTACGAATAATATTGAAATGATAAAAATAAAGTTTAAATTAAAATAATAAAATGATTAAGGACTATAAATAAATAATAATAAAATAATTACAAATGATAATTTTAATCATAATTGTACTTTATTGACTCGAAGAATTGATTACCTTTGTTTATTAAAAGTTTTGATTTTTGGACTCTTTTCTTTCTTTACTAAATGAATTATAAAAATGAAATGTATTTGAAATTTAACAATGATCTTTGTTACCTAGAAACATTTTCTTTTTTTAAATTTCATCGTCAGATTTGTTGCATTTTTTAAAAACATGAAAATTGCAAACTTACTACATAGAAATAATTATTTTAGAACACAATATTAAAAATAATTACATATCAGAATAAATGAACTTTTACAAATAATTATTAGAACAAAAAAAGGAAACTTTAACACTAATGAATCACTGTAAAGTGTAACAGCTTTTAATTTAAGGTTAAAGAATAACTTATTTTTGCTAATCTTGTTTAAGTGGCTTGTTTTATCTATATCTAAAAGTATTAAATACCTGACATGTTTAGCTTCAAGTAGACAAAATCAAGGAAACGATGTTTGTAAATTTAAAAATGAGAAGAAAGATTTAAAAAGTGAAGAATTTTGTTTTATCGACAACAAAAATTTTAATGAGAGAAGTGTTTAAAAGAGTCTCCAAAATTCTTAATTCACGCAAAAAATTGTTTTTCTGGAACAGCAAAATATTTCACTAAAATAGTGAAAATTATTTTTATTAATTATTTTTCTGGAACAGCAAAATCTTTCACTAAAATGGTGAAAATTATTTTTATTAATTATTTTTCTGGAATAGCAAAATGTTTCACTAAAATAGTGAAAACATATTAAATATATTTTACATGTTTCATATATATTTTATACATTTCATATATATTATATATATTTTTTATATTTTTTATATATTTTTATATATTTTTTTTATATTTTTATATATTTTTTTTATATTCTTTATATACATTTTGCTTATATTTTACATACATTTTACAAATATATTTTACAACATTCTGTCGAAACATAAAATAGTTTTTGAATTATTTATTTAATAAACCTAAAAGTGGAGTGACTCGGATTGATTGATAAATTCTTTACCCTTGAGCAAATATTTTACAACAGCTAAAACTTTACATTAGTGACAATTTTCGTTTCGGATAAAATCGTTTTTGCGTGTTCAAATTTTTGATAATTTCAAATTTAAAAGCTAGATTTTTAATGAATTTTCAAAATTCTTTGTAATTCTTTCTAATTTCTTTTTATTTTTAAGCATAACTTCATTAGCTTCTTAGAAATCTATCATTAAATTAGATTTTTGTCAATTTTTTTTTTAGATAAATAAAAACATTTTATGATAAAAGCATTTTAGAAATATAAATAAATACTTTTTGCTCTTGAAAACTTTATTTAACGCATTTTTTGTTGGTCTATCTTTAATCCAGTTAATTTCTTGCATATATTATTGCATATATTATTTGCATTTATTATTATTGCATATATTATTTGTATATACTATTATATTTTGCATATAATTATTATTTTTTTCCATATCTTTTTCAAATCTTAACAAGCCAATTTTGATTTTAATTGACATTTAGAGAAATTATTTTTAAATGAATTTTCCGTTTTGTTTTAAAAATTCATGTTTTAATTTCTCTGACCATTTTTTTATTTAAGAACTTGTTTTTCCAGAAATTTAATGCAGAGAAAGATTAAAGTTCTTTTTTTTAATTAAGTCAAAAATATCGATCTTTTTTTAATTGAAAAGTAATTGAAGTTTCTGACGATAATTGAGATTCAAAACATTTGTTTTTTAATTGTAGACAGAAAAGTATCAATTTCACTGAGAAGCATTGTTTTCAACAATCACTTGTTGAATTAACGATATT
Source organism: Ganaspis sp. Gsp50 (assembly GCA_011057455.1). NCBI lineage: Eukaryota > Metazoa > Arthropoda > Insecta > Hymenoptera > Figitidae > Ganaspis > Ganaspis sp. Gsp50. The sequence goes on along the minus strand of WNHD01000181.1, from coordinate 41,301 downwards.
AAAGAAAGTAAACTTTGCCTATAATCACGGACAGGATTTTACTACTTGATAATTCTTCAAGTTTAATCTTTGAAAGTGTCGAGACGTGTGAGAATCTGAACCGCATTTTGTGTGTAGTATACTGTGTTTACTAATGTTCATAATGTAGATAATTTATCGCAAAACAGCGCTTCTTGTTGATTACACAAACGGTTGTAAATTTATTTTCTCGGTTCCTGTTTGTTGCTTTTCACTGCGCTTTGAAAACAAAATTATGCACCCAAATTGTCGAGATCTCGATCCAGAATATTTGATGGAAAATAACTGATCAATACGATCTAAAACATTCGATTTAAAATATTCGATCTAAAATAGCCGATCTAAAATATCCGACAAAACATTAGATCTAAAATATCCGCTCTAAAACATCCTATCTAAAATATCCGACCAAAAACATTCGATCTAAAATATCCGAACTAAAATATCCGATCTAAAATAACCGCTTAAAAATATCCGACAAAAAAAATTCGCATTTACGTGAATCGAGTGTTTTAAAAGTGCCTTCTGAGTTTATAAGAGTGACTTTTTAGATGTTAATTACTTGTGTTTTAATTAGCGGTCTGATGTATCGCGTCTAGTATTAATCTGCGAAAGAGAAATGAGAATTGAAATTTAATTATAATTATCTTTGTTTGTAGCTATGGCAGAGGGGAATGGGGAAATAAAAATGGAGGAGAAGCAGTCCAAAGAAGAGATGGAATGTGTGGAGAGGACGGAAGATTACGCAAAATTAATCCAGTATGGACTCGACGAAAAAGTAGCTGGAAAACTGGATGAAATATACAAGACCGGTAAACTAGCCCACGTGGATTTAGATGAAAGAGCGTTAGACGCCTTAAAGGAATTTCCGGTTGATGGGGCATTAAATGTGCTCACACAATTTCTCGAATCTAATTTAGAACATGTATCAAATAAGTCGGCGTATCTCTGTGGTGTTATGAAAACCTACAGGCAAAAAAGTAGAGCTGGTCAAGGTACTGGGACTAGTACGGCTCCAAAAGCACCTGACGAGGATAAAATTAAGGTATTGTTTCATTATTGTATGTTTTTCTAATAGATGCACGTTAAATTTTCAAAGACGACTAATTCAATTTTAATTCTATTAATTTATTGTTAATTTAGCAATCTATTGTTCATTGGTCAATTTATTGTTAATTTAGCAATTTGTTGTTAATTTATCAATTTGTTGTTAATTTATTAATTTATGGTTAATTTAGCAATTTGTTGTTAATTTATCAGTTTATTGTTAATTTAGAATTTGTTGTTAATTTGGAATTTTAATGTTAATTTATCAATTCATTGTTAATTCATCAATTCATTATAATTCGTAAATTCGTTATAATTCGTTTATTCATTGAATTGCGTTAGATCAGTTTAAATTTAATTGTAAACTAAGTTCGTTCTTGACTTATTCGTATTGCATTAAAATAACAGTTTCTTGGTTAACTTAGTTTTTTAGTTGGACGATTACGCATACAATTTTAATGTTTTTGTATTTTTAACTAAACTGTTGTACACTGGGAAAAATGTCTGGTTAAAAATAACCCGAATTATCGTTAAATATGCCCGTATTACTTTCTTATAAATTAACTAGAATTTCTAGCTTCTAAAAACTGAAACTAAAAATCTGGTTAATTTAACTAAAATTCTTGTTAGCATCACTAAAATTCTGGTTAAGTTAACTAAAGTTCTGGTTAAATTAACTAAAGTTCCGGTTAAATTAACTAAAGTGCTGGTTAAATTAACTAAAATTCTGGTTAACTTAACTGCACGCAGGAAAATGTTTGTTGAAAACAATCAAATATTTATTTGATATACGGTCAAACGATTTTTTGTTTAATACAAACTATTTACAATATAGAGTTCATATTTTCCGGATTAATTGGGACCAGACTCGAATCGCATAATCGGAAATCCGGATAATCGGAATTAACATAAAAAATTACGTATTTTGAAAAATAAAACATCAAAAAGAATTTTAAAACCACTTTGATTACTCTGCAATGAATCGAGTATGATTACATTAGGAACTTTATTGAAAAGAAATGTTCAGGGTTTCTAGAACTCTGGAAAACGGAAAACGTGAATTTTTCAATAAATGATTGATATCTCATTGAATTTTCATTTATAACATTGAAATTAATTTATTTATTTCATTTCTTTAGTTCATGATGTTTATTAAGTTTTATCAAAATTAATAATACACTTACTTTTTTCAGAAAAAAATTCAAAGTATTTCAAAATACTTAACATTTCTTTAAAATATTTCAAAATACTTAAAATTACTTTAAAATACTTAAAATTACTTTAAACTACCTTAAAATACTTAAAATTACTTAAAAACACTTTAAATTACTTAAAACTACTTTAAAATACTTCAGATTATTTTAAAACACTTTAAATTACTTAAAACTACTTTAAAATACTTCAGATTACTTTAATACACTTTAAATTACTTAAAACTACTTTAAAATACTTCAGATTACTTCAAAATACTCCAAAATATATAAAAATATGTACTTAAAATTACTTAAAAATATTTCCAAATACTTCTCAATACTTCAAAATATTTAAGAACACTTAAAAATACTACAAAATATTGAAATATGCTTAAAATTACTTTAACATACTTTAAAAGACTTTAAAATATATTCAAAGATACTTTAAAATAGTTCCAATTATTTAAAAATATTAGTATTTTAAGTATTAAATAAAGTATGAAAGGATTTTGAAATATTTGTTTTTAAAAATATTTTAAAAGTATTTAAAATATACTTCAGACTGTTTAAAAATACTTTAAAATGTTTAAAAATACTTCAAAATATTTAAGAATACTTCAAAATATTTAAAAATACTTCAAAATATTTAAAAACACTTCAAACTACTTAAAATGGTTTTAAAATTAAAAATAGTTGCCTCTAGTTATTTTAACATTTATGTCAATGTATAAATTATATTAATGAAGAAACTCACTTTATTAATCATTATTTTCTCAAATGTTACAATATGCATTTAAATACCTATAAATAATTTAACCTTAAAAAATGTTTAAACTTGGAAAAAATTTTAAAAAAGAATTTTTTTACCTACAAAAAATCCGAATAATCCGACGTCTGGATAATTGGAATCCGGATAATTGGAATTTGTGATTCAACAAAAATTATGATTTATTGAAACGACCAACAAACATAAAATTTTGAAACAAATAATTTGTTTAAAATGAATAAAATTGTTTCGACTCAAGCAAATGTTTGTTTAAATTAAACATTTGTTTGACCCTGTATCAACAAAATTTTTATTTAATTTAAATAAAAGTCTTTTGCAGTGTAAAATGCTAGTTAATTTCACTAAGAATTCTAGTTAATTTGACTAAAATTCTAGTTAATTTGACTAAAATTCTAGTTAATTTGACTAAATTCTTGTTAATTTGACTATTATTATGGTTAAGTTAATTAAAATTCTGGTTAACTTGATTAAAATTATGGTTAACTTTACTAAAATAAAGGTTAAATGAAACGTTGGCTAACTTATCAAAAATTCTGATCAGTTTAACCAAAAATAGTAGTAAAAGCATTTTTAATCAGACATATTTTTCATTCTATGTAGGTAGTTGGTGGCCCGTATTTATGTTCCATCTATTTATTAAAATTTAATTAATTATTTTAAATTAATTAATTTATTAATTTTATAATTATATAAATATTTATGTATAATTTATAATTAATTAATTGTTATTAATTAGACTAATTTAAAATCAATGATAGTCTAATGTCCAACGTTTATACCAAAAACTATTCACAAAAAATTTGGTTTTCATTTTTCAGTCCAAATTTTCAATTTGTAATTGTAATTAAAAAAGTTAACTAAATATTTCTGAACAAAAATTGCGGCTACATTGAGAAGCAAACAATTGAAAACTAATTTTATTTTAGATTTGTAAGCACATTTTTTGTATGATTCCAGGAAAAGAAAATTAATTTAATCCAAAGTTGCCAATTTTAATGTTTCTAAAGTTCGGAATGTTCATTAGAACAAACTGTTTTCTTTGCATTTTAATTTTTTGAAAATATACTTTTGTAATGAAAATAGACAATTGTTTTTAAACAATAGGGAAGAGTCGTTTAAAACGGCCTAGCGCCTAAGACTTTAATAATTTCGAATTAAGAAATTTTTTAAACAATTATGTAGGTAAATATATAGTTGAGACGTTTGGAATTAATGTTAAATAAAGTATTGTTTTTTACAATTAAAGTAAGTGAAAACAATTAGAGGACAAATTCTTTTTAACACTTCAAAAAATAAAATATATACTAATTTTAAAACTCAACATTTCATCAATTAAATCTTATTTATAAAGTTAGTGTCAGTCTTATTTGAAAGTTAATAGTAGCAAATAGTATTTAAAATAAAATAAAATTATTAAAAAACAAAATAGTATTTCACAGGGTGGCCGCAGGTCCGAGAAAATCTGAAAGTCAGGGTAAAGTTAAGGATTTTTAACAGAAGTCTCTAAAAGTCAGGGAATAAATAAATAATAAATAACGTAGTTCAAATAGAATAAATTTTATTGTAAGTGAAGTAACATTTTTAATTTATAATTATAAAAATAAGTTTCACCCTTTAAAGATATTTTTATTTAAGTCTTTCATTTAAATTTATGATTTAACCGATATAAAATAATTAATTCTTATTGACAAAAAAGTTTCTTATTGTATGTTAAAAAAAAATTAAACTTAAAATAATTTCAACTATTATAAGGGTTAGGTTTAAAAATTTTTGCCAAAAATTTGCATAATGTAGACTCTAGGAATGAATGTCAATGAACTCTAAATTCTGGAAAATAAAGCTCGAGTCAGGAAAAAGTCAGGCAAATTTGAAATGGAAAATTTGTGGTCACCCTGATTTCAGAACAAATCTGCATTTTTAAAAATAGAAGAATAGAAATTGCATTCATTTGAACGTTCGGAACTTTATTTGCATTATAAATTTGATCTCAATTAGTTTCAAATTTTATCCCAATTAAAGCTAAATATGATTCTTATTAAGTATAAATTTACCATATTAAGATTTTATCAAATTTAATTCAAATTTAGTATGGTATTAATTCAGTTTTAATTAATATTTATGCTTAATTTGACACCAATTAAGATGTGAAATCTCCATATTGCAATTTAATTTAATCCTTATTTGCGTCTCTTTTTGGGTCAAATGAAAACAAATTAAATTCAAAAGCTTAATTTGGATTCGATTTCTATTGAATAAGGGTTTAAATTGTAATAAATAGAATTAAATTCGTTTTCCTAATATGGTCAGTGTTATGCATTTTATAGCAAAAATGATACAAAACAAAATTTTTTATTCACATGATATTTCCATTATTTTATATATTATACATATATTTTTATGCACCTATTTATTGCACATTTTTCACATATTTTCCACACATATTTTCCACCCATATTTTCCACGCATATTTTCCACACATATTTTCCACACACATTTTCCACACTTATTTTCCACACATATTTTTCTATTACATATTTTAAAATAAATTTCTAATAATCAATGCTATATGTTCATACTTTAATACTTCTAAATATTTAAATACTTAAAACTACTTTAAAATATTTCAAAATACTTAAAAATACTTTAAAATATTTCAAACTACTTCAAAATACTCCAATTTACTTTAAAATATTCGCAAATATTTTCAAATATTTTCCAGGGTTTCAAAATTTTTTAAAATACTTTAATGCATTTAAAAACACTTGAAATGTCGTTAAGATATTTAAAAATATTTAAAATTAATTTAAAATACTTCAGACTACTTCAAAATATATTTCAAGATACTTATAAATGTTTAAAATGTCTTTAAAACTTTCCAAAATACTTAAAAACTAAAATTCTAAAATTCTTATTCTTTACTTTCTACTTTTAAAATACTTCAGACTACTTAAAAATTCTTAAAATTACTTTAAAATATTCAAAAATACTTAAAACTACTTTAAAACACTTTAGATCTTCTTCAAGATACTTTAAAATATTTAAAAATACTTTAATACTTTAATATTACAATGTTATCCTTTTTTTCTTCTTTACAAAATTCCCTTTTTTTGGAAGAAAATCCTCTTTTTTAAGAATCCCCTTTTGCACCTAAAATTAAACGAAAGAACGACTGCGACCCCTGTTATAATTTCATTGTAGTTGTCGATGCGATTTTAGTCTTGGTAATGCTCTTTATAATAGTGCCCAACTGTTGTGCGATTATTGTTTTCAATTGTCGCGTAATTGCAATTTTTAATTGTCCCGTGATTGCAATTTTTTAATAGTCGCGTGATTGCAGTTTTCAATTATTCCGCGACTGTAGTTTTCAATTATTGCTATTTTGTAATTTTCAATTATTACGATTTTGTAATTTTCAATTATTGCGCGATTATAGTTTTCAATTGTGCGACTGTAGTCTTCAATTGTGCGATTATAGTTTTCAATTGTGTGATTTTAGTTTTCAATTGTTGCGCGATTGTAGTCCACAATTGTGATGCAATTGTAACATTGAATTGATCTACTTAATGTTGAAATTAATGGTAAAAATATGTAAATAACTGCTAGTTTTTTGGTATATCCGTTACTGTTGAGCATTCGTGAGAAAGTACAAACGATTTGGTTCTTGCAGATGATTTTAGAAAGAACAGGATATCCCTTAGATGTGACTACCGGACAAAGGAAGTATGGCGGTCCTCCTCCAAATTGGGAGGGTCCTACTCCAGGAACTGGTTGTGAGGTAGGTTTGTTTTAAATATCTGAAAACAGGTTTTCGACCTTAGCTAAATGTGCGATTGTGCTCTCAAATGATAAAAATTATTTTCTCTCATTTCTCATTCTTTTTTTCCCCTTTTTTGTATTTTTGTATTTTTGTGCTAAAAGGTGTTTTGTGGCAAAATACCAAAAGATATGTACGAGGATGAGCTAATTCCATTGTTTGAGAAATGTGGCAAAATTTGGGATTTGAGGCTGATGATGGATCCAATGTCAGGTACCAACAGGGGATATGCTTTTATCACTTTCACGAATAGAGATGCTGCACAACAAGCGGTCAGAGAGGTACGTTGTCAACTTTGCTCTATTTTTATTTATAATTTATCATTACTTGTACAGTGTACAATCTTTTGTTGTCCCCCTTAGTTAACACCATGCCGCTACGGACTCATTGGATCTTTTTATTTATTTATTATTTACAAAATTTTTAAACATGTTACAAAATTGTTATTGTTACCAAAGTCGGCACTTTTTCCAAACATTTGCTAAATATTTCCATATCATGCTCTTTAGGCATTTACTTTTTTTACATTTTTTTCTTTCTTGAATCATTATTTTCTTTTTCGTTCCTTTTAGTAGTCCAACTTATCTTTCAGTCAGACGCAAGTTTCATGTCTACGTTCAGTCTTTAGTTTTCAACTTAGTTTTTAGTCCAATTTTTAGTTTTGTTTTTAGTCCAGTTTTTAGTTTTGTTTTTAGTCCAGTTTTTAGTCCAGTTTTTAGCTTCATTTTTAGTCCAGTTTTTATTTGTTTTCAGTTCAGTTTTTAGATCAATTTTTAGCTCATTGTTCAGTTCAGTCTAACATTGCAAACGTTAGTTTTCAATTTAATTTTGTTATGATTTCACGAAAAGAAAGTTTTTGAAGAATTTTTCAAATCGCGGAAAATGGATTCTTTTTTTTAATTCTTTTATTGAGAAATGTGGTTAAAAGTAATAAAAGTGTAGAAATACGAAATAGATTCATTGGTGTTTTTTTTACATTCAGATTAATAATTTTTTGTAAAAAACATTTTCTTTACTTTTGTTTTTTTAATTTTTTGTAAATAACTGAATGTATAGACACTAAACTTGCTTGGAGTACACTGAATAGGTAATTGTTGAGCGTTTCGAAAAAGTGTCACGTTTTTTTTCTATGTGGCTTGTTCAGGGATCTTATTTTCATTTTAGTAGTGATAATTTTTGTTTAAATACGTGGAAAAATGTATGTTTGAAATGGTTGTGTTCAGAATCGTTTTTCTAATAAAGAAAGCTAAAGTGATAAAAATGATAAAAATAAAAACGACTAAATAATATTTACATTGTACTGATGTTTGAAAATCATATTCATTAACTATTGAGTGTTAATGACTATTAATAATTGTAAATGGTTATTCTTTATTGTGAATTATTTTTAATTGTAAATTATTCATTATTGTAAATTATTCTTTATTGTAAATGATTATTCAAAATATAAATATTTAATCATTAATTGCAAGTGATTATTCACAGGGTTTCTACAACTCTGAAAAATATGGAAAACCTGGAATTCTCATGGAATTTCATTATTCCTCATGGAATCATGAAAATCTTATGAGATTTTCATTTATACCATGGAAATTCTTTTTGTATTTTATATTTTTTTTTAAATTTAATTTCTTTAGTTTATCATTTTTGTTAAGTTTTAACAAAACGAATAATATGCTTTTTTATAGAAAAAAATATCAAAATATTTTAAAATATTTAAAAACACTTAAAACTTAAAATTCCAATGAAACTTCTAAATATTTAAAAATACTTAAAATTACTTTAAAATATTTCCAAATATTTCCCAATACATCAAAATATTTTCAAATATTACAAAATATTTTAAAACTCTTAAAAATACTACAAAATATTTAAATATACTTAAAATTACGTAAAATTACTTTAAAAGACTTGAAAATATATAAAAGTACTTAAAAATAGTTATAAGTATTTAAAATACCTTAAAAGTAAATATTTTAAAAATCTATTTTATTTAAAAATACTCCAAAATATTGAAAAACACTTCAATGTACTTAAAACTACTTTGCAAAATATTTCAGACTACTTTAAAATACTTCAAAATATTTGAAAATACTTAAAATCACTTAAAAACTTTTCCAAAAATTTCACAATACTTCAAAATATATTAAAATACTTCAAATTATTTAAAAACACTTAAAAACTATAAAATATTTAAATAAACTTAAAATTAATTTACAATGCTTTAAAATACTTTAAAATACCTCAAAATCCTTTATATTACTCTAAAATACTTAAAAAGTCTTTAAAATATTTAAAAATACTTAGTTTCGAATTTTTGCAAATACTTCCTAATACTTCAAACTATTTAAAAACACTTAAAAATGCTATAAAATTCTTTAAAATTCTTCAAAATACTTTATATTACTTTAAAATACTATAAACGACTTCAAAATATTTAAAAATACTTTAAATTTCTTTAAAATGTTTCAAAATACTTCAAAATACTTCAAACTACCTCAAAATACTTCTATATACTTCTAAATACTTCTATATACTTCTAAATACTTCTAAATAATTTAAAATATTTAAAAACATTTAAAATCTCTTTAAAATATTCCAAAAGCAGTTTAAAATACTTTAGAGTAGTACTTTAAAATAATTTAAAATGTTTGAAAATACTTAAAACTATTGAAAAATACTTCAAAATACTTCAAAGTACTTTAAAATACTTCAAGATACTTTAAAATATTTTGAAAATACTTAAAAATGCTAAATGCTTTAGAATATTTTGAAAGTTTTTAAAATACTTCAAAATAGTTCAAAGAAATTGAAAGTATTAGTATTTTTATATATTTGAAGTACTTTTATTTGAAAAAATATTTTAAGTATTAAATAGTGTATAAAATATTTAAAAATATTTTGAAAGTATTTAAAATACTTATGACTATTTAAAAATACTTTCAAATATTAAAAAATGCTTCAAAACATTTAAAAATACTTCAAAATATTTTAAATGATTTTAAGATTAAAAATAATTACCTTCAGTAATTTCAATTCTATAGAAAATTTTGTTTGCAATAAGCCTAAGAGCATTAAGAAACTTGCACTATTTCAAAACTAATTGAAATTCTTAAAAAAGAGTGGAAAATTCATTTTAAAATTTTTTTATGTTAAAAAATATTATCTAAATTTTTCTATTTTTTTCATTGAAATAATGAAAAACTCATGGAATTTTGTGAAGAAATGCTTGTAGAAACTCTGATTCATTATTGTAAGTGGTTGATCATTAATTGCAAGTGATTAATCAATTATTATCATTTATTAATAATCGATTAATAATTATTTGTAATGAATTAATAATTGATTAATAATTTATTGTAATGAATTAATAATTGATCAATAATTTATTCTAATGAATTAATAATTGATGAATAATTTATTGTAATGAATTAATAATTGTTTGTAATGTATTAACCATTAATTATGATTGTTTAGCAAGTGCGTTTAAGAACAAAATTTGGTTTCAATTGCTTCATTAGAACAAAGATTTGATGCAACTATTTGAAAAATACTGTTCTTCTCTCGTAATTTAATTTCAATAACCTAAATAAAGAAAATTGCAATTTTCGCTTATTTTTTGAGTTAAGAACAATCCACATAAATGATAGCTTTTATATTTATATGTCCCTGACCATTTATTCATTTTTTAAGCATATATACTGACTTATCCAATTTATCCCAAACATATGATAGTGGAAAGTGATATTAATGGTATTCTACGGATGAGTTTATTTTCCAGCTCTCCTCTTTGCTCAGTGGGCAAAATTGGGAGTGGAGAACCTTCCTGGAAAAAACGAAAGAAAAAAAAATAATAATAAAGTCGAAATGTATCTTGTGTGTTTTAATTGGTTAGGGGTATATTTACCTAATTGGTTGCAACTAATTGGACAGTGACAATTTTGATAACAAAATTTAAAAAGAAAAATTGGTAGGCTAAAAATTTGTTTACAGGAACACATGATACGCGTACGCCGGTTTCCTATATTGTGAAGACTCGAGCGACAAAGCGCATGCCACTTTCTCGCTTACATGGAGCCAAGCCATGCTAAATTGTACATTTGAAACTTTTTTCCTAAATTTAACACTAATTATATTTAAAAAAAAAAAAGATAAAAAAGAAAAAAAACTAAAAAAAATTGATAAAAATATTCAAAATTATATGGACCAATTCAATGAAACAAAATTAGGCATGTGTGTGTTTTTCTTCATCCCACAGCTCGATAATCACGAAATAAAACCCGGCAAGAGTCTGAAAGTAAACATTAGCGTTCCTAATCTACGACTTTTCGTGGGGAACATACCAAAGTCAAAAGGCAAAGAGGAGATCTTGGAGGAATTTGGTAAATTAACAGGTAAAGTGAATTCGAGGCGTGTGTACCTACCTACCTACCTATACCTACCTGTCTACCTGTATCGTAACATAAGAGTGGTAGTTTTAAGTAGTGGTTGTACATGGTATGGAAGTATGGAGCATCCAAGCAATCACCCTATTATAGCGTGATCTGCAAAACCTTCGACACCTTTAATTCTGGTCAGTCTCCTTGCCTCTCGGTTTATTAGTGAACAATAACACCTCTCTGGTCCAAGTCTTCTTTTCCTCTCATATTTAGGTTGAGTTATGAGTTTTATATCTGTCTCCAACATTTTGCCGATTCTCTTTTTTCATCACCTCCTGCACTTCCCACCTTCCCGGATCCTCGTTTACGCGTCTCTAATCAATCTTTTCTTCAATTTTCAACAACATTTTTCCCTCTTCTTTCAAGAAATTTCTTTTCAAGAAAATGCTTCGATGTTTCTTTTAAACAAAATTTTGGAGAAATGTCTTGGCAAGAGAATGTTTCTTTTTTTGAAGAAATTACTTGAGAAGAAAATGTTTCTTTCTTTCTTTCTTTCTTTCTTTGTTCTCTTATTTAATAAGGCGATGACGGGAAAAGAAACTGACAACGAAAATGAATTTTTAAAAAAACACCAAGTTAATCAAGTTCCCGGGAAAAATTGAATTCATGACTAAGCCTCAAGCATGGGGGTTTGGGAGATCTGCGTGGACCGCTGGGGCGTGTAGCTCGCTAAAAAACGGACAGGCACTCCCACCCACCCAGCACTTGTAAATTCCTCTTTCTCGAAAATTTCCTTCATTTTCAATTCCTTTGACTTTTAGTTTCCTTGACTTTCAATTTCCTTGACTTTCAATTCCTTTGACTTTCAATTTCTTTGACTATCAATTCCTTTGACTTTCAATTCCCTTGACTTTTAACTCCCTCGACTTTTATTTTCCTTGACTTTTCACTCCCTTTATTTTCAACTCCATTACCGTATGAAAATATTTCACAAAAAGTTGATGACAAGTCTGTAAAAATTTGCAGTCATTTGTTTTTTGTAATTTTTTCGCGACGAAAAAGAATGACAAAAAATTGCGCACGAAAATCACAGACATGATAGCGAAAGTGCCACGAAAATGACAAAAATTGCTAATAATTTAAATAATTTTGTGTTTGCTAATTTTGTTTTTGAATTAAGTGTCACTAGACGAATTGACTCTTTATATAAAATAAATTCGGTTTCTGAATTGTGGGAAATGTAACGTGACTGCTCTACCTTGCGACGCTCAGATGAACTAAAATCCACAGAACTTTCGTCTGCTAAACGCGGGAATATTTGAAAATGTTAAAATGATATTTTAAGAATATTGGAATCAACTAACAAATAATTAAATTAACAGTCAATAAAGTTATTAAACAGACAACAAAAATCAGCTTGGCTTAATTAATTAATTAAAATTCATTAAATAATTAATTATTTATTATTATTATTAATAATAATAATTAATCAAGCAAAGCTGATTTTTGTTGTCTGTTTAATAACTTTATTGATTGTTTATTTAATTATTTGTTAGTTGATTCCAATATTCTTAAAATATCATTTTAACCTTTTTAAAAATTCCCGCGTTTAGCAGACGAAATTTCTTTGGATTTTAGTTCATTTCAACACCGCAAGGTAGCAGTCACGTCACATTTCTCGCAATTCAGAAGCCGAATTTATTTTATATAAAGAGTCTACTCCTCTACCAACATTTAATCCAAACACAAAATTATTATTGGTCATTTTTTCTGTCATTTTCAAAGCATTTTTTCTGTAATTCTCTGTTGCGAAAAGAATACAAAAAACAAATGACTGAAAAATATTACAGACTTGTAATATTGTAACTTTCTGTCATATTTTTTTATAAGGGTTGATTTTCAACTCCCTTGACTTGAATACTCTCTCGACTTTTTACTCCCTTGACTTAAATACTCCCTCGACTTTTTACTCCCTTGACTTAAATTCTCTCTCGACTTTTTACTCCCTTGACTTAAATACTCCCTCGACTTTTTACTCCCTTGACTTGAATACTCCCTTGATTTTCAACTCCTCGATTTTCCTTGGTTAGCATTTTCCGTCTCTTCCTGTCTGATACTCCTCCCTGTAAGGTCATGTCATTAAATCCCACGGTCAGTCAGCCAATATAAGCAGAAGAAATATCTAAAAGGCAAGCTTAATTGGCACTCTCCTTCCACATTATTCTTACAGCTGAATGATTATGAGATTCGGAAAGGCAAAAAGATTGGTGTTACCGTATCTTATAACAATCATCGCTTGTTTGTGGGAAATATTCCAAAGAATCGAGACCGAGATGACTTGTTCGAAGAGTTTACAAAGCACGCACGTAAGTTGACAATTGCCCTTAAATCAGAAGGCAGGAATTTTTCTGGGGGAGCAAAAAAAAAAGGGGGAAACACGAGACGAATATTTATTTCTTCTTTTTTTTATCCTAATTTTTGTCAAAATAAATTGGTCGTTACGATTCTGGGGAGAAATTACTTTTTTCTTAGCCCTTTTGAAACCGCAAATTTTACTTTGTTCTTGATTTTATTCTAATTTTTTTTTCTTTTTTTTTTTTATCGAATCTTTCTCGTTTTTTTTTTGTTTCATTCTGATAGGCATTTTTTATTAACACATGGTGTCATGAAACCGTCAATTGTTGAGAAACTAAAACGAGACACTAATGAAGTTTCAATTCATTTTTATTGAATGTGGAAATTCTATTAATGTGGAATTTTTATTGAATTTGCCTGTGATTGGAGTTTTGATGTATAATTTGTCAACAGTGATTCTTAATCACTTAATTTAATTTTCTTAATCACTTCTTAATTATTAAAATCAATTACTGAATCATTCATTTTAAACAGGGATGAATTAAGAATTATGAGAGTTTCTTTTTATAAATTCAATTTTTTTGTGAATTTTTTAATAAAGAATTATAATAATAGGGTACAAAAAAATTGGTTCACTTATTTTTTAAAAGTTGGTGAAATTTCGTGTGCAATTAACATTGGACAATAATAGTGGAAAATAAAATAAAATTACTATTTTCAAAAAATAATAGTAAAAATAGAATTTTGGTTCATTTCCTTTAAAAAGTAAAATTTCGAGTGTAATAAGACCTTGATGTTTGTATTTTATATATTTTGTATTTTATATATTTTTGTCGATATTTTGTAAAAATATCGTTTCGAAATAAAAGAAAATAATTTTTTGTTGATGAAACTTTATTCATAAAAAACTTTTTTGTTGAAAAATTTTTATTTATAAAAATGTTTTATTATAAGATCTTATCAACTATTCGATTGACTTTCTCAACTCCATTTTTCTTAATTAGTCTAATATTTTTAATTTTTGATGTAGAAATTTCAATAATTTCCCCTACTATTTTTTTATTTCCAATGAAATTTTTAAAAAATAATATTGCTTTTTTGTTGAAAACTTTGTATGTATTTAAAAATAGCTTTTTTTGTTGAAAAAATTATATTTACAAAAAGCTTTTTTCTTGAAAACACTTAATATAAAAGACATTTTACTTTTTTTACTTTTAAAACAACTTTTCACTAAGGAAAAAATTTTACTTATAAAATGCTTTTCTACTTTAAAAAAAGCCTTTTTCAGTGTTTTATAAAATTTGAAATTACTTTTGAAATACAAACAATTTGTTAATGTTACTAGACTACTTATTTTGTATATAATTTTTTCTACTTTTGAAATTGTTTTTTGTATTTTTTTTTAGCAAAATGTAAACTTTGAAAGTTGTATTAAAAAAGTTGGAAAACTTATTTTTCGTAAATTTTTACCAAAATTAGTATTGTAAAATATTATTATTATTATTATTATTATTATTATTATTATTATTATTATTATTATAATTATTAAATTATCTAATATTTTTTAAAAAAAACTTATAATTGTTTAGATTTTATTAATTATTTTCATATATTAAAAAAAGTTTAACAAAATACAGAAAAATTCGTTTTTTACAACTTTTTTAACACAAATTTTAACAAGTTGATTTTATTTCAATCTTATTTTACACTCAAAATTTTACTATTTTTAGAAAATGAATGAAATAGGATTTTTTGAATAATTTTGAACAAGTTGTTTGGGAATTTTTTTTTACTTTTGTATTTTTTATTTGTATTTTTTATTTCTGTTTTTTGATTATTTTTTTATTTATTATATTTTTTATTTACATATTTTTTTATTTTATTTTATTTTATTCACAATCACAAACGGATTTGCAATATTTACATTTTATTTGAAAAGTATTTTTTAAAGAATTTTAGGAATTAAGTTCAACAAAATTTTACTTTCTACACTTGTTGTTTTTCAAAAAATTTTGAGGGATTTTTAGGAAATGAAAAATTTTATTTTAGTGAAGAAACTTTTTTATTTTATTTTCCATGCTTCTTATGTTTGGACAAAAGTTTTGAAAGAACTTTTAAAAAAATGAAACAAAATGTTCTTTTCTAAATTTTTTATGCTTAAAGACATTTTTTATTTAACAAAAAAATAAATGAATTTATAATGCTGATATAGTTTATATTTTAAGTAATAATAAATATTCAAAGAAATTAAAATAATGATTAAATTAAAAAAGATTTAAATAAAAAAAAATTTCAATTAAAAAAGAAGATTCAAGTCAAAATTTAATTTGAAA
The DNA here is from genome assembly GCA_011057455.1 of Ganaspis sp. Gsp50. NCBI lineage: Eukaryota > Metazoa > Arthropoda > Insecta > Hymenoptera > Figitidae > Ganaspis > Ganaspis sp. Gsp50. The sequence continues at coordinate 25,375 of WNHD01000181.1, read as the reverse complement.
AAATGAAATTTTTTATTTTTGTTAGCCCGTTTACTGTTTAAATAAATAAATAAATAAAAGAGGATTTAAGTAAAAATTTCAATGAAAAAAGAAAATTCAATGAAAAAAGAAAATTCAATGAAAAAAGAAGATTCAAGTAAAAACCAAAATTCAATGAAAAAAGATTCCATTAAAAAATAACATTTAATGATAGAAGAAGATTCAATTAAAAATAATATTCAATGAAAAAAGGAGGTTTAAGAAATATAAGAATTAATTTTGAAATTAATAAAAAGAAATAAGATTTAATAAAAAGAGAAGATTTAATGAAAAAGGAGAATTTAATTAAAATAGAAAATTAAATGCAAAAAATTAAATTAAAGAATAAACAATGCAAATGAAAATGAATGATTTAGTATACTCAAAGAAATGATGAAGTTTGAATTGAAAATTCACAAGTGTCGAGCCTCTAATATACCCACCTAATCCTTCAATTAAAAAGGAAAAACTTCTCTAACAGCAATTGTTTTTTTTTTCCTCTAAAACCAATTAATCAAGATCTTTTATAGATAATACGACACTTTGAATTTTTCAAATATTAATCAAGTATTTGGATTTTCATAATAACACTCGATTTGTAAACTGTGAATAATTTCTGAAATTCCACCTAAACAAAATCGATACATGATTCAGCCAATGACGCTGCTTTGCCAGCATCTAATTGACATGACTTTTAATGGATTGAAAAAAAGCTTGAATGCGTTTCTTTATCGAATGATGAATCGCGAGTGCGTGTTAACATTAGAATTCTTGCATGAAATCTCAGAATCTGGACACAGAGAGGAGCCCAATGAGAATGAGAAAAAAAATTCATCCTAGAGGCAAGTGCCACATTTCATACAAATAAGGCACAGGATGATCGATTTTGTATTGGTTTCAAAAAATCACTCGTAGTTTTCACTTACAAAAAAAGCAAAAAAAAAGCAAAAAAAGCAAAAAAGCATAAAAAGCAAATAAAAGTAAAAAAAAGCAAAAACAAAAAGCAAAAGAAACAAAAAACTGCAAAAAGAATTCAAGTACTTTTTTTCACTTTAATTGTAAATTTTCTTTCACAGGGTGTGCATGCTAGTTTTTTTCACTATATAGTTTTATTTGACTTACTATCGATGCTTAAATCTCATTGATTTCATTTCATAGACAATTTTATGTATTGGGGGCATTTGGAACTGTCTTGTACTTTCTACTTTAGAATGTTCCATGGTTTTGGGTTTTCGATTTTGTTTTCTGTGTTAAATAAGGTGTAAGGGATTTAATAGGATTGATAAATTGTCAGTTTAAATGGTAGGTACCATGCTATCCGAATGCTAGTTTTGTGCTTTTAAACTGAGAGGAAGGAGAAGTGAACCGTGTACCAGAAAGCACCAGTAAATAATATTAGGAAGTAAATGTTTATCAGTAATATTCTCCTCTAATAGAAAAGCGTCGTTAAATTGTCAATTCTAACATCTAATCAAAGATCTTGATGGGTTTTGTGTCTTAGATTCAAATTTTTATTTTTTATTTTTTGCCATTCGATTAGAAATTCAATTATTATTTAACAGCAAAGTAATTAGAAAATTAACAAATTGCGTCTAAAATTGTTTTATTAATTACAGATAAGAAGTACCTATTCGGATCATCGCTTCAAGAAGTTGCTTTATTTTTATTTTGCTTTTTTTCTTTAGTAAAACGAATTTAGTTTTTGCGTTAAAGATAGTTTTTATTAATACACAATTTTTGATTCTTTACAAACAATGATCTTGATAATTTACACAATTTTTGATTCATTAGAAATAATGATTTTGATTTACACAATTTTTGATTCTTTACAAATAATCTTGATAACACGGTTCCACAAACGAAAATAATTTTTTGTCTAAAGACCAGTATTTTATAATTTTATTTTATTTATTTGTAGACCAGACCATTTCGTACGTATTTCGGGTCGTTGAATCCGAATCCGAGGTCAGAATTCAAAAATTGCTTCGCGTTTTCTTTCTAGCCGGAAAAAACAAGAAATTTAAGTTTAAATGCTTGTAGAATTTGTAAAAAGTATTTTAAATATGCGAAATTTACACTAAAGTAACCTTTGAAGTATGACCTTTAATTTGAGCCCAGAAAAGTAAAAAAATATTCAGTAGTTCCCGAGATATGACTCGAAACGTCAGCGCATGGAAATCGGCCGAGCGTTTAAAAGCCATAAAATCTCAGATTGGCCGATTTACACGCGCGGACGTTTTGAGTCATATTTCGGGAACTACTGAATATTTTTTGAGATTTCTGGGCTTACATTAAAGGTAACACTTCAAAGACTACATTAGTGGAAGTTTTGCATTTTTTATCTAGTTTAAACAAATTTTACAACAATTTAAACGCAAATTTCTTGTTTTTTGAGGCTAGAGAGAAAACGCGATGTAACTTTTGAATTTTGGGCTCGGATTCGGATTCAATGACCTGAAATACGTAAAGAATGTCTAGTGTCGTCGGACAAAAAAATTATTTCATTTTGTGGGGCTGTGTAATATACACAATTTGTTTTAATAAACACGAGGGTGCATTTTAATTTATTGTACAAATGAATACTAACTATACATTTTTTTTTTAACAACCGTGAAGAATTTATCAACATTTAACTACATTTTTAAATATTACAAATATTGTATAAATAAATATTTCAAATATTTTTTATTTTTATTTTATTTTATTTATTTATCACACGGGTGACGAATAAATATTTCAAATATAATTAAATATTTCAAATATAAATAAATAGTTCAAATATAAATAAATAGTTCAAATATAAATAAATATTTCATATATAAATGAATATTTCAAATATTACGAAACTATAAATATTTAACCCAAAGACACAAAAATTAATTTTGACAGACCAGAAACGTGGGTTTTTTGAAATGGATTTTTTTCCTACTTTGTTGTATTTTTTAAAAATATTTTGTGGGTTTTAATTTTTTTGAAAAGGAACATTCTTAGTATAATCGTTGATTATGATTTTTGAAAGAGGCAAGATTTGTTTTTATAGGAAACGTTTTTATTGAAAGGAAAAGTTGATTTACTTTTTTTTATGTTGAATAATGATTTTAGTGAATTGCATGTTTTTAAACTGATTTTTTACGTAGTGTTTTCTTTTATCTTCAAATGCGTTGAATTGTTCATTTTATTCAATATTCTTCAGTTATTTATATAAATTTATTATATTATACTTCTAATAGAATACTTTTTATATTATACTTTTTATATTATACTTTTTATATTATACTTTTTATATTATACTTTTTAAATTATACTTTTTATATTATACTTTTTATATTATATTTTTTATTTTATACTTTTTAAATTATACTTTATATTATACTTTCTATATTATAATTTTTAAATTATACTTTTTATATTACACTTTTTTTATTATACTTTTTTATTATACTTTTTTATCACACTTTTTATATACCACTTTTTATATTTTACTTTTCATGTCACACTTTTTATATTACACTTAAACTTTTTTGTTATTTATTACTTTCACTTTATTATACTTCCCTATAGAGGAAGCTTTCTTAACTTTTCCTTTATTAAATAAAATTGTTGATTTAAAAAAATACTATTTGCAGGGAAGCTCAAGTTTATGAATATAATGATTTCGATTTAATTTTACAATTTAAATTTCGCTTCTCTGCCTTTTTTTATTTTATTTTTTTTCAGTAGTTACTTTTCTTTCATTTCGCCGATTTTTGTCAGTTGTCAAGAGTCTTACCTATATTTTTTATGATTTTAATTTATACAGCTGGGCTGACCGAGGTGATCATCTACAGCTCTCCGGACGACAAGAAGAAAAATAGAGGTTTTTGTTTTTTGGAGTACGAGTCACATAAAGCAGCGTCTCTGGCTAAGCGAAGATTAGGTACAGGTCGCATGAAAGTGTGGGGATGCGACATCATCGTTGACTGGGCCGATCCACAAGAAGAGCCCGATGAACAAACAATGTCCAAAGTAAGTCACAAATGTACTCAAGAATAGTAAATTTACAGTTATTGTATTTTTCAAAATTTTGTAACCTTCTTTATTTTCGAGGAAAATTATTTTAACATTTCGAAAGCTATTCTGCTATTTATTCATGGTTTTTCTGAAAATACGAACAGAAATATTTTCAATTGTGTTTTATTTTATTTATTTATTTGAAGAAATTTACGGGCCTGAAAGTAGTCCCTTTGGTACACATTTATTTATTTATTTATTTCAATTTTAATTTTAGGAACAATGTTAATAAAAATTAGAAAATAAATAAAATGAATAAATAAAATGAATAACAATCTCTATGAGGAGGCAATTAAATTAATTTATTCTATTTTTGATACATTGAAAATTAGCATGAATACAAAGATTTATTGAAAAAAATCATTATAAACTATAAGAATATAAAGTATAAAAAAGTGGCTGAGAGGAGGGTGTAAAACCGTGATTGGTAGTACCAAAAAGAAACTAAAATATAAAGTATAAAAAATGTTATAAAAAATCATAATAATGTAATAATAATATAATATATTAAAATAATAGGAAACACATTTTTTTAAAGAAAAATAATGTTTAAGAGGGAAATACATTTAAAAAAAAACAAAGAATTTTTTACGTTGAAAGTAAAAGCAGAATTAATTTTTAAATAATTTGTTAAGAACCAATTAGAAGGTATTTTAAAAAGTAATTTACAGTATAATATATTATAATAATAAGAAACACATTTTTTTAAAAAAACATAATTTTTAAGAGGGAAATACATTTAAAAAATACAATAAAGAATTTTATACGTTGCAAGTAAAAGCAGAATTAATTTTTAAATAATTTGTTAAGAACCAATTTATTAGAAGGTATTTTAAAAAATAATTTACAGTATAATATATTATAATAATAAGAAACACATTTTTTTAAAAAAACATAATTTTTAAGAGGGAAATACATTTAAAAAAAACAATCAATTTGTTACGTTAAAAGTAAAAGCAGAACTAGTTTTTAAATAATTTGTTAAGAACCAATTAGAAATTATTCTATAAAATAATTCACAGTATGATATTATTATTATTATTATTATTTTTTCTTTTTACAAAACAAGTTTAGGAGAGGAAAAAATGCATTATTATTGTTATTATTATTTAATTATTATTATTATTATTTAATTATTATTATTATTATTATTATTATTATTATTATTACTATTATTACTATTATTATAGAAAACATTATGTTTTCTAATAAAAGTTTCATTATTATAATGAAACTTTGATATTCAATTAAACTTAAAGATAACTAGAAAACAGATTAAATTTGCTTTTTTCAGCGTCTGTTTAATGTAAAAGCATGATTAACAATTAAATTTTATCTGTATTATTTTTATCACTTGCTTACTCAAAGAGCAATATGAAAAAAAATAACAATTGAGAAGTTTACACACGCAGAAATTGTATTGTTTGCTCACTTTGAAAGTTAATAATATTCGAAATTTTTTAATCTTTGTTTTTAAAATGATTTTTTTTCATCAGTTTTAATTATTTTTGTCAATGAATATTGCCTTCTTTTCAATGAATATTGAACCTTTTTTTGTCAATGAAAATTGCCCTTTTTTTTCAATAAATATTGTATATTTTTTTGTCAAAGAATATTGTCCTTTTTGAATTAATATTGAAGCTATTTTTTCAATGAATATCGACCTTTTTCAATTAATATTGACCTTATTCAATTAATATTGACCTTATTTAATTAATATTGACTTTATTCAATTAATATTGACCTTTTTATTAATTAATTATTTTAGCAAACCTCTTTAGCAAAAATTGGTTCACATTTTATGTAAATATCCTTTTTAAAATTTTCCTCAGAAAATTTGTATAATATCCTTTTTAAAACTTTCCTCAGAAAATTTTGTTTAGTTAGTAATTCTAATTTTAAATTTATTTTTCTGTTCTCTGTGTTTACTTTCTTTTATTATGAATTATATTTCTTTTATGTATACTTATTTATTTTTGTTCTTTTATATTCTCATATAAGAGAAGGTATTTTTAAAAAAATTGGGCTACTTGTTTTGTGCACTAATATTGTTTATAATTTTTTCGTTATAAACAATAAAATTGAGAAATAAAAATGCAAAGTATGCTTCTTTAAGGATTTTGAGCATAAAATTGAAAATTGTCACTTGTTTTTTTTAAAAAATTTGCATAATTGCGTCTTATTTGGTTGCACAAAAGTCTTTGCAATTTTTAATGTGAAAATTGTTGTTTACATTATTTTTCTGTTTCTTACTTTATTTACATCTTGAAAACTAAAATTAATTTTTTTGGATTTAATTTTTGTTTAGGTTCGAGTGCTATATGTTAGAAATTTAACTCAAGACTGCACAGAAGAAAAGTTGAAGGAGTGCTTCGAACAATATGGAAAAATTGAAAGGGTTAAGAAAATCAAGGATTATGCTTTTATACATTTTGAAGATAGAGACAATGCCATAAAGGTGAGAAATTTTAAATTAAATTAAAAAATATTACAATGGACATTTATGTTTATTGTCTAGTTTTTAAAAAAATGTCGATAGTTTTTAACAAATTTTGATAATTTTTTACAAATTTTGATAGTTTTTTTTTACAAATTTTGATAGTTTTTTACAAATTTTGATAGTTTTTAAAACATTTTTAGTTTTTAAAAAATGTCGACAGTTTTTTAAAAATTTCTATAGAAACATGGCTTTTGTGTAGTTCTACACTAGAAAAACAATAGTTTCTCTATGAAGAAGCAGTAAAATGAAAGCAATAAATTAAATAAAATCAAGAAATTAAATCGATGAATTAAATTAAATCAATGAATGGAAATCAATGAAGGAAATGAAATCGATAAATTAAATGAAGTCAATAAATTAAAGGAAATCAATAAATTAAAGAAAATCAATAAATGAAAGGAAATCGATAAATAAAATAAAAATTTGCGAGAGTTTTGATTTTATTTTTTCTTCCATTTCTAATGTGCTTGAATTTATAGGCGATGAACGAAGTGCACGGGAAGGAGATAGGTGGGTCCCATATAGAAGTCTCGCTTGCGAAACCGCCATCCGATAAAAAGAAGAAAGAAGAAGTCCTGCGGGCCAGGGAACGTAGAATGATTCAAGTACTACAAGGACGTGGCGGGTAAGATATTTTACATTATTACCTTCTTAAAGAAACATTTTTAAATATCTTCTTTTTCCTCTTCCTCCTCTTCTTCTTCTTCTTCTTCTTCTAAATAAATAAATAAATAAATTTAATTACATATAGTGCAGTTAATAAGCACATATAGTTGTAATTTATTTATAGTAATTTATATTCATAAAAAAATGTGTGGAAAATTGTAAATTTAATCTAAATTTAAATAAAAATGTAAATTTAATATTAATCATTGAATTTAATTTTTCAGAGGTTCCCCGTCACATCCTAGTATGATGGGTGGCCCAATGGTACCACGAGGACCTGGACATGGACCTCGTGGTACTGGTGCGGGTATGCGAGGACCAATGGGACGTGGCGATTACGGTAAGTTTTTCTCATCACAATCACAATATAAGTCAAAAATTATTATTATGCAAATAGCTAACCTGAATTTGTTTTCAAGCTATATAATCCTCTGATTACGATATATTCGAGATTCGAGCTTTTTTTTAAAAAAAAAACTACATGCTTTCTAGAAAAAGCATAATCTTTTTCATTCCATGGTCTTTTAGAATAGTGTAATTATCTTGTTTTTGATTTTTGTAAAGTAAATTTTAGTAAAAGTAAATTTTATGATTTTTGGAAAATTGGAATTCATTTCATTATTTTTAGAAAATCGGAATTTTCACATTCTATGATTTTTAGAAAATCGGAATTTTCACATTTTATGGTTTTTACAAAATCGGAATTGTTACATTTTACGGTTTTAAGAAAATCAGAATTGTTACATTTTACGGTTTTAAGAAAATCGGAATTGTTACATTTTATGGTTTTTAGAAAATCGGAATTGTTACATTTTATGGTTTTTAGAAAATCGGAATTGTTACATTTTATCATTGTTGAAAATCAGAATTGTTACATTTGTTGTTTTCTTTTTTGTTTAGTTTTTAAACGTTCTGTTTGTTAAAACAAATATTTCACTTTGCGGTTTATTAATGTGTAGTCTGTTCTTTTATAAAAATAAAATGTCTCATTTTTGTGAATCAGAGGATTAGATGGATGTTTTTGATTAATTTTTATCTAATCAGTTATGCTTTTTATGTCCCATTTATTTTATTATCGATGTTTTTCTTTAATGAATTTTACCTCCTTTTTATTTCAATTGACTAAGCCTGATTAGGTTTTTAAAATTTTCATCAATTTGTAAAAAGTGTTTTCAATTTTGTAAAGAAAAGTTTTCAATTTTTGCAAAAAGAAATGTTGAAACTATTTAAATTTCTTTTGAAAAATTTTCAAGTTCAAAGTATGCCAGTTATCAGTTCACTTGAAAAATAAAGAAATAGAGCTTTTTATTGATTTCAAATTAAAGGGAGAAAATGGATATTAAAATTTTAAAATATTTATTTATGATAAAGAAATGTAAATTGAAATTGAAATGTAAATGTAAACGTAAATATAAATTTAAATGTAAATTTAAATGTAAATTTAAATGTAAATTTAAATCTAAATTTAAATCTAAATTTAAATGTAAATTTAAACGTAAATATAAATGTAATTGTAAAAATAAATGTGATTGTAAAAGTAATTGTAAATATAAATGAAATTGGAAAAATGTAAATGTAATGTATTTATAATATAATAGTTGAGATATTTATGCATTTCTGGTTGATATTAATTTTCATAAATGATAATTGGATAAGAATTATTCGTTTAAGAAAACACAATAATAAAAGAGTAATTTATGAAATCAAAAAATATTTGAAGCCTTTTTCTAAATTATTTCTGTGATTTCAGAGGAACTGCAATTAAATTCTTTAGGTGAAATTGACATAACACAAACGTCCCGCATGCTTATGGGAATTTTTTCACTATCTCACTACATACCTTAGCTTACGCGCATGATAGAAAACTTTTGAAAAGAGTGAAGAATTTGTAATATTTTTTGAAAATTCTAGTGAGATCAATCATCCTTTCTCCTACCTAATATCCCAATAATTCCTAATTTCATTGATTTTTTTTGCAGGATCCTTTGTAAATTCTCTTTCTAAATTAATCCCTTTTGTTTTATTCGTTTCTTTTTCTTTTTGTTAATATTTGTCTTACTAAAAAAAACATTTTTTAAAAAAAACATTTTTAAAAAAAAATCATTTTAAAAAAAAGTAACAGATTGTTTAAACAAAGGTTGTAGTGAGAGAGTGCTCATAAATGATCAATTTAAATGAGCAATAGAGTCAAATTTACTATCTATTAAATTCTAAAAAAATTAAATTCTCAAAAAATAAATTAAATTCTTTCATTAAAATAACATTTTTGGAAAGAAAGTAACAACAATTAATACAGTGAATTAATAATTAATAATTTTGGTAAAAGACTAAATTCTTTGAAATATTTTGTTCCATTGGAATAAAGTTGTTTAATTAATGCAATCAATAACAAAAAGCCAGTAATATTTCCAAATAACACTGCAAGCAATCATCAGGCGCACCTTGTTACCTTACCACTACCACTTCCTGTTTCATCTGTTTTCTTTTTGTCACAAAATCGTTGCATGTGTATTGTTTGTTTTTTTGATTGTACTCATTTTTTGGTGCCCGAGCGGTTATTATTTTAAGTGGCAGTGTATATTTGTGCACATTATTGTCAGGGAGAATTGTATCTTTTTTTCTATTTTATTAATGTGAGCGTGTAATTATTATTCTAAACTCGGTATGTATTTACAATAAAATATCTGTTTACAGCTCTCAAGGAAATAGGTAAGCCGCGACATTAAGTGATTTTTGCGTCATTTTAAAGTAATGTGTTGGTAGTTTGCCCTTCTTTTTTTTTAATTTAAATTCTCAGTACTCCCTTCAAAAATGTAAACTGTGTCAGATTGTGGAAATGAGTTTTGTTTTTCTTTCTTTTAAAAAACAGTAGTTTTCACGGTATTTTTTTTTTGTTTTCTTTGTTCAAACAAATTTGAATATTTTTTTTCAGTAATATTGAAATTTAATATAATAATATTTGTAATTAAAATTTCAAAAAAGTGATGAATTTTTAAACAAAGATGAAGGCGTTTCTCTTGGCTAGAAACGAGTCTTTTGAAAAAAGTCTATTGCTCTTTGAAAGGTTTTTTTAAAAATTATTTTACGTTATTATTATTATTATTATTATTATCATTATTATTATTAATATTCTTATTATTACTATTCACAAGAAGAGATACAAAACATTAAATAAATACAATAATAATGACAAATAATATAGTTATAAATTATTAGAATTATTATTATTATTATTATTATTATTATTTATCATCACTAAAAGAGCATATGTATTTTTTAAGAAAAATTGTAATGCAAGAAAACGTTTATTATTACATTTTTTTAGACAGTAGAATTTTTGTCTGATATTACTTTTTCAAAACATTTTAAAAGTGATGAAATTTTGGTTTGTGCTCGCTTACGTTTAACAGAAACATCTACAATTTCACTGATGCAAATTTTTATAGAAATTTGGTATTCTGAATAATTAAAATAAATAATAATTTTAATGATTTATTTTATTATCATAATTATAATAAATTTATTCTTGGCTTTGTAACTCGTACAAATATTATTTTAAATAAATGGAGAGTTTTGAAAAATATAATTAATTGGTTAACAAGTTAACTTTTTAAAGTAAATTGTCATATTTTGCAAAACGGTGCTTTTGTTTAAAAATTTGCTTTTGTTAAAATACAGATAATTTATTTCGGTAAGAAAGGAAATAAACTAAATAACTGTAATAAACAAAAATTGTGACACTTTTAAAAATATTTTTTATATTGAAGATAAATATCACAAAATAGAAAAAAGAAAAAAAAGAAAAAAGAAAAAGAAAATAAAATAAAAGAAAGTAGCAAAAAATATAAGAATAGTATTTTTGAGAAATTGTATTTGTACTTTTGAAATTGAATTGGATTTTTCAAAATTTGTATTTTTCAAAATTTGTATTTATTAAAGTTTGTATTTTTCAAAATTTATATTTTTCAAAATTTGTATTTTTCAAAATTTGTATTTTTAAAATTTGTATTTTTTAAAATCCCTCGTGATTTTTTTAATTATGAATATATTTTTATTTTTCTTAAACATTTCAAAAGAGGGCACAAAACTTGAATGGAATCTGAAAAAAAACCTAGATTAAAAAAAAAATTATACAAATTTGAAGACAAAAATTGAAGATAAAATTTAAATTGTTTAGTCAATTCTGACGGTTATTGAATAACTTGATATGAATCTATAATTTCAAAGTATTGGCTTGACTTCTTTTTCGATTTCAAAAACATATTTTCGATTCTTTTTTTGATTACGGATTTGTTGGTCGGAATTCTGAATTTGTCAAAACGCAAAATATATATTTTATTATTTTTATTTATTATTTTTTTATTTTATTTATTTATATTGCAAATATAGCATTTTTTAATCACACTTTGGAAAAAGTGTCGTGTGCAACGCGTGAAAAAAATGATTTTACTCTCATAAGTAGAAAAAGTGATTAATTTGAAACCTAACTCATTTTTAACATAGGTTTTTGAATTTAATTTAAAATATTGTATTGTTATTGATATTATTGTTATTATTATTATTTTTTTATTATTATTATTTTATTATTATTATTGTTTTGAGCCAAAATAACCTAAAAACTTTCAATAAAGTTTAATTTGTAAAATAAAAATAGAATAAAAAATTAAGGAGTGTGGGGATCGTAACATAACCTTAAACTAAAAAATGGTTTTTAGCGCAAGCAAAACTATAATCATAATTAAGTTATAATCATAATTATAATTATAATTAATAACAACTTTGGAAGATCTAGTTATATTCTTTTTAGAAAAAGTCACGTTGAATCGATATCTTTTGCAAATAATTATTGTTTCAACATTATATTTTTTTTCTATCGAGAAAAGTAGCAATTTTTATAAATAAGAGCTTATATTTTATTCACTGATTGTGAGACATTCTGTATAATAGTTATTTTGTCAATGTTGTTAAAAGTGCGTTTTTAAGAAAATATATATTATTGTTATTATTATAAAATTAAGAATTTATCACTTGGTTGTTATTTCAATATTCATAATGTACAATAAATTGTTATTATTATTGCTATTATTACTATTTTTTTTCTTTTTTTTTCTTTTTTTACAAAACAAGTTTTAGAGAGGGAAAATGCATTTACGCACGATGTTGTGCGGGACTCGTTATTATTATTATTACTATTATTATTATTTTATAATTTTATATTTTATAATAATTATATTTTTTATATTTTTTTTATTATTATGTAAATATTGCTATAATTGTTATTTTTATTATTATTATTATTATTATCATTATTATTTTTATTAATTTTTTATGGAAATGGCAAACTTTTGCATTGTTTCTCTTAATGGAACGTTGATAAAGAAAAAATTGAGATTTCTGTCAAACTAAAATTGAATGCACGAGAAATTGTGCAATTTTCCACAATCAACACAGAATACATTTTCATGAAACGTGATGGTGGTAGGGTAATCTTTGCGAATTTTTATTGGTTCTAGTATTATTATTATTATTATCATCATTATTATTACTATTATAATTATTATTATGATTGTTTATTTTTAAAAAATAACGATCTTTATATTTTTGTGTTTTTTTGGTTTTTCGAAGGAAATCGCGTTGTCTTGCAATGTCTTTTATTTAATGGAAAAAAGAAAGTTAATGATTGAGTTTATTGGATTTAAATTGAGTTCAAAATTTTGTTATCTTTTCCCGGCATGCCTTTAATTTTACAGAAATATGATTATTATTATTGCAGTAAGTTTTCCAATTGGATATATTGTGGCTAAATTTGGGTCTATTTGTAATGTGTGTTTTTATAGATTATGATTACGACTATTACGGTTATGGGGATTATCGAGGTGGCTACAGTGATCCATATTACGATGACTATTATCGATACGAAGATTACTATTTCGATTACGCGCCGCCTCCGCCACCTGCCAGAGGGAGAGGCAGGCAGCCTCAACCGGTGGGTCGCCTTTTTTAATGGTTTTAAAGTCGTTTTCGTTCTTGAAACGTATATTACTTTTTGATATTAGCAGTAGTTTGACTGTGGCACAGTGTTCGCGGATTCCCAGTTCATTTGTTTTTTTTTACATTTTTTTTCGCAATTTTATGATTTTTTTTGCGTTCTTTGTATTTTTTGCATTTTTTACATTCTTGTGCATTTTTGTATATTTTTTGTATTTTTTTTTTTATTCACGTTACTTTAATACTGCCTCCACAAGTCCTGACCTAAACACTACTAAAAGCCTGTGCGTGTTATTAACTTCTTTGGCTAATTGTTTTGTGCCAGCTTGGATTAATCGCCTAATCACCTCAGGGATGCAAGGTTACGCTCATTCGCACTAATAACAATTTATACTTTTTGCACTGCATCCACACAGCACAGTCGAAATTAAAATCGCTCGCAATATTCGCGATTGGTCCTTTTCATTTTCGCATTTGCGCAGAAACATGTCTGCTTGTGAGATTTTGTGTACGTGCCTTAAGACGATGATATTAAAGGTGTAGATGGAATAGAAAAAATGGAGTCGAAAAGTCCTTTGCGGTTTTTTAAAATTTTGAGCCGTTTTGGAGTTACAAGGGTTCGAAGTGAAGGTACCGAAGCGACACCGTAGGTACTGCGCTGTCGTCACGGTGGAGGGGATGGGTAACTCTAGCTCGCCCGCTATTGGTCAACTTTGAACTGTCATAACTCCGGAACGGATGGAAATTTCGAAAAGTGGTAAAAGACTTTTCGATTCGATTTTTTGTGCTCTATCTGTGGATTTAATGTTTTCTTAAGACGGGACACAAATTACACAAGTTTACAGCGATTACAACCTGAGCCCTCTGACAGTCCTTTTTATGCAAAATTTTCTGTTGAGTACGAATATCAGTAGGGTACCGAACAATATTTACAAAATTTCCATATTTACAAGATTTCCATATTTACAAAATTTTCACATTTACAATTCTGTAAATATTCCGAACAATATTTACAGGAAATTAATCAATTCGGTCCATGGACGGTGGTAGAAAAAGTTTATTAGTTTACTAGTCATAGCGACGTTTCGATGAAGGTAATTTTTCTGCAATTAATTAATATTCATTGTGATATGATAGAATAAAAGTTGGATTTTTTTTGATGACTTAAGAATAGTACTTTTTAGAGAAAAAATATACGCCTGTTGAGTAAAAATGTAACGCGCTTTGAAGAGAGGGACCTAAGATGCAAAATGGCAATTTTGGGAAAGAAAAACAAGGGTTAAAAAAATTGTTGTTTGAACTGTCATTACGTGAGAAATGTTCGTTTTCTTTTTGATTTTAGATTATTAGAAAAACGATAAAGTCTCAAAAGCTGCGACAGTTAATTTTTTTTCTTAATATTGATAATTTGTATTAATTATTAATAACTATTTATAATAATAATTACAGGGATCACAGTTCGTCCCCTTTTTTCATCTTTTTTTACCTTTTTTTTCTTAATTTCCCCCTTTTTTCTTCAAAGAAAATCCCCTAAAACACCTAGAATCAAGTATTTTTCCCCTAATTTTCACTAAATTTTTTTTTATAATTTTGTAAACAATAAAACTTCAGACTACTTAGAAATACTTCAAATATTTAAAAATACTTTAAAATACTTCCAGACTCCATCAAATGCTTCAAAATATTTATAAATACTTAAAATTACTTTAAAATATTTCCAAATACTTTCCAATACTACAAAATATTTTAAAATACTTAAAACTACTTTAAAATATTTCCAAATACTTCCCAATAATTCAAAATATTTTAAAATGCTTAAAACTACTTTAATTAAAATATTTCCAAATTCTTTCCAATACTTCAAAATATTTTAAAATACTTAAAACTACTTTAATATATTTTCAAATACTTCCCAATTAGGTCCCAATAATTCAAAATATTTTAAAATACTTCAAAGTCTTTCAAACATTTTAAAATACTCAAAAATACTTAACAATGTTTCAGATTACCTCAAAATACTTAAATTTACTGTAAATATTTCCAAATATTTTCCAATGTTTCAAAATTTTTTAAAATACTTCAATACATTTGAAAACACTTAAAATATCGTAAAGTTATTTCAAAACATTTAAAACTAATTTAAAATACTCCAGACTACTTCAAAATATATTTCAAGATACTTATAAATGTTTAAAATTTTGAAATTAAAAGAACTATTCCAAGTTTAAAATTTCTTTAAAACTTTCTAAAATACTTAACACTACTTTAAAATACTTCACACTACTTCAAAATATTTCAGACCTTCTTGAAAATACTTGAAAATATTTAAAAATACTTTAAATTACTTTAAAATACTTAAAATGGTTTTAATATTAAAAATAATTATTTTTATAATTATTTTAAGTATTTTGAAGTAATTTTAAATATTTTGAATTTTTGTAAGTATTCCAAAGTATTTTAAATGGGTACTTTTAAGACTTTGAGTAATTTAAATTCTACAGAAAATTATTTTTGCATTAAGTCTAAGACCATTAATAAAACAATGCTTCCTTATGAGGAAGCAAAAACATTCATTTTTTGAAAACTAATTCAAATTCTTACAAAATATTGAAAAATTCGTGTTTTTAACACACACACACTCACACACAAAATATTATGGAAATTTTTCTATTTTTCTCATGGAGATAATGGAAAACTCATTGAATGAAAATAAATCAGTTATGGTTTTTTAAATTAATAGCAAAAAATTATCTAACGTTCTTTAAATTTTTAAATATTACAATTTTATTCTTTTTTTTTTCTTCTTTTCAAAATCCCCTTTTTTAAAATTAAGAATCCCCTTTTACACCTAGAATTGAACGAAAAAACGACTGTGATCCCCGTAATTAATAATTTATGTTAATTATTAATAATATTCATAATTTTTTTTTCTTTTTTTTAAATAGAAAATCCAAATTAGTAGAAATAATTACCAAATCTAAAGGATTAAGTTAAATTTTAGCAATTGCTCAGAAACTGTTTCACTTTCACGCTATTTTCGTATTCAGATCCAGCAAACTTTGCATAAAAATGATTGTTAAATGCCCGAGGTTGAAACATTTTTGTAAATTTGTAAACTGAAGTCATTGTATACTTTAAAAATTGAAATTATTTAATTATTGTGTACATACACATGTACAATTTATTTAACTTTCTTGGCTGTGTGAACGTCATATGCAAATGAGTCCCACTAATTGGTATGCACTTTATTTTCCTTGGCATTCCTTTCCCGATCTTTTCCATTTTTTTCCCTTTTTACTTTTCAGTCGTTTATTTAACAATTTTTTGGCCTTATTTTTCGCCTTTTTCATTTTTGACCTTGTCGATTCGAACCTTGTACATTTTTACCTCGTTATTACCTTTTTCTATCTTGTTTTTATCTTGTTATTACCTTATTTTTATCTTGTTTTTATCTTGTTTTTATCTCATTTTTATCTTGTTTATCTTGTTTTTTATCATGTTTATCTTATTTTTTATCATGTTTTTATCTTGTTTTTATCTTATTTTTATCTTGTTTTTATCTTATTTTTACCCCTTGTTTGTACACCTTTTTTACACCCTTTTTTACAATCTTTTTTACAATCTTTTTTACACCTTTTTTACACCTTTTTTTTACACCTTTACCATATTTGTTGATTGATTTTCGATCTGGGCACTTTTGACTTTAATTTCCCTTTCCTTGTTTTCCGTTATAAAAAATCAGCGACAAAGTGCATACCGATTAACTTGATGTTTCGACATAACTAACTGTTTTCTAACCCGAACACATTGCCACTTTCAAATTGCTTGTAGATCATATCTGAGCCATAGTAGACCCATTCTAAATTTCAGCCAAAATTCAAGCCGGGAAAAGCAATCAGTCAAAGAGAAACAAAAGGATTCATTGTGAAAAATAGATCAAGTCTTGAGTGTCGAGTATAAAAAGAAAATGAAAAATGCTATTAACGAAAGGAATCAATAATGTAGCGAGGGTAGCTACAAAGTGTTGTCCCGAAAAAAAAAATGGAGAAGACCCGTGCAAATGTTACAGGATTCCCTAACGCTAACCACCAACTTTTAACGCTTCTACCAACTTGAGAAGAATCGGTTGTACGCAGAATCCAGCAGTTTATCGTTCTCGTGCATTATTACATCTGTTATAGATTTTCGTTGTAATTGTTTTTTTTTTTGCAATCTTGCATTTTTTGCAATCTTGCATTTTGTTTGCATTTTTTTGCAATTTTTTGCAATCTTGCATTTTTTGCAATTTAGCACTTTTTGCAATTTTGCATTTTTTTGCAATCTTGCATTTTTTTGCGGTTTTTTTGCAATTTTTTATTCTTGACATTTGTTAAGGAAGATTGCGGATAAAGAGCGACGTTGCGTCTCGTGGCTCGGATATGATACACTTCTCTATGTCAAGTTGCAGGGTTATCCAAAATTTGGGAGCATTGGGCACCCTGTGAACACCATAACGACTGTGCCAACTTTTAATTCATTCACTTGAATCAACCTTTTCTCTTTTGGTATTTTTGTATTGTACATACGCTATGTACATAATCCAGTCATACTCGACGTATCTGGTGACCCTGTTTTTTCAATTCAAAACTTGACAAAAGGTCATTTATTAATATGTATCTAGTTTATCAATGCCAGACACTCGATTACGATTCTTTCGTTCTCTTCCTTTATACTCTCGTAATGAAAAGAAATACTAGAATTCAAGACTCTAATCCCAATTTTCATTCTAATGTTACTCAACTTGATGGAGAATTTCCTGCAAATAGCATTTTTCGTCTCTAAATTCTTTCTTTTAAATACTTCTTTCAAATACTGCGAAATACTTTGAAATACTTTAAAATACTTTGAAGTACTTCTTTTAAATACTGCGAAATACTTTAAAATATTTTGAAATACTTTGAAATACTTTGAAATACTTCTTTTAAATATTTTATAATACTTTCCTTGAAATACTCCTTTTCTTTAAAATACTCTATTCCGTTGAGAGTCGAGTCCTAAAATTACTTGCATTCCTTGTTGGTACGTGATTATATTTTAATGGACATTCTAATTATTTATCCTTCTTCTTTAAACACTGTTAGAATTAAAGTGACGATTTTAATAAAGAGTTTCTTGCAGGATGGAAAATATGTAAAGCTTCCGTGCATTTTAATATCGTCTTAAATGAGAATAAAGAAGAACATTAGGTTCCATGTGGATCAACTCCGGGACTAAACTGTTTAGACGTGTCGATCGTTATGCTCAAGAAATGCGCAGATTGCGCTTGAGAAAAGTATAGCAACATTTTTAATCGCGGGATTTTTTTCGCTGTTTCTACCACACACAACGTAATCGGCAAGGAATTTTCATGTTTCAATGCATTTTGAAATTTCAAGAACTTTTGAAGTTCCAAGAACTTTTGAAGTTCCAAGAACTTTTGAAGTTTCAAGAACTTTTGAAGTCTCAATGAATTTTGAAGTTTCAAGGGATTTTGAAGTTTCAATGAATTTTGAAGTTTCAATGAATTTTGAAGTTTCAAGGGCTTTTGAAGTTTCAATGAATTTTGAAGTTTCAAGAACTTTTGAAGTTTCAATGAATTTTGAAGTTTCAAAGACTTTTGAAGTTTCAATTTTGAAATTTCATAGACTTTTGAGGTTTCAATGAATATTTTAGATTGTTATTAAAGAGTTGCACTTGGGATTTTGAATCAAGACCCGATGCAGATAAAGGTCATAAGTGCTGCTTATATTTGTATTATGAAATGCGTGCAGGTGTGACATTTAATAGATAGAAAAAGGGAATGAGATGAAAGATACATTACACGAATATAATGACATACGATTTCAGCTGAAACAGCCACCAATGACACAGCTCACAGCTCTTGCTTTTTGCTTCGGCGTTAAATACACTATTCGCTTATGCTTTCAATTGAAATATGCTTTTTAAATTGCTGCTTTTAAACAATACAACAACAGACACACAACAATAGACAAACAACTGTAGATAAACAACTGTAGATAAACAACTAGAGACAAACAACTAGAGACAAACAATAGGTAAGCAAAAATAAATAAACAACTATAGACAAAAAACTAGAGACAAACAATAGGTAAGCAAAAATAGATAAACAACTATAGACAAACAACTAGAGACAAACAATAGGTAAGCAAAAATAGATAAACAACTATAGACAAACAACTAGAGACAAACAACTATAGACAAAAAACTAGAGACAAACAATAGGTAAAAAATAGATAAACAACTATAGACAAAGAACCATAGGTAAAAAACTATAGACAAACATCATTTGAAGAAAAACTATAGACAAACAACAATAGACAAACAATCATGCTTTAACTGCTTATAAGATTCCGCGATTGAATTTTGTTTTAGCTGCCAGTGCATTAGGTTGTGTCGCTTAAAAATTCGCCCAACAATATGATTCGCTTTTCACTTTTCCTTCATTGGATAACTCTGCTAACTCTGCTGCTGTATGTAAAAGATTTGATTAGTAAAATTTGGCTCTAAGCAAATTTTCATCTCTTTCTACATCTCTCTATCTTGACCATCTTTCGCAAAACTTCGTTTCACTCTTTCCAACAGGCCGATCAACCTTTTACTGATCGACCTCACATTACCCCTCTGTCTTTCAACATTGTTTTTTTTATTAAATATGAATATCTATTATATGCAAATATTTGATTATGTCACAGGGTTACCATTGCATTAACAATGTCAATTGTTGTGATGATGTATGTATATGTGTGTACATAAATGTCACTATACATATGTATATGTATATATTTCTCTATACACATATGTTTCTCTATACACATATATTTCTCTATACACATATATTTCTCTATATCTCTATACACATATATTTCTCTATACACATATATTTCTCTATACACATATATTTCTCTATACACATATATTTCTCTTTACACATATGTTTCTCTATACACATATATTTCTGTATACACATATGTTTCGCTATACTCATATTTCTATATATACATATGTTTCTCTATACACATATATTTCTGTATACACACATATTTCTATATATGTACACATATGTTTCTCTATATACATATATATTTCTCTACATATAAATATTTATATTAAAACTCTATGTATATGTTTATAGTTACTTATTAATTGATTTATATATACATGTGTATATACTTAGATAACTGTTTATATTATACTGTTAGTAGTCAGACATTTTTGGATAAACGTGTTAAATTCTTGTTGATACGAATATACACACATATGCATATATCGTAAGATATTTATCGTAAGATGTAGGGAAATGGGGAGAGATTTATCCTATTTATATACTAATAAGCATTATGAAATTGAATAAAGGAAATATAAGAATTATTCGTAATAGAAAGTGATTAATTTTATTAGTATAGTATATCTTGAATAATTATTTCATTAGTAATACATCTCGTACAATTATTTCATTAGTAATACATCTCATACAATTATTTCATTAGTAATACATCTCGTACAATTATTTCATTAGTAATACATCTCATACAATTATTTCATTAGTATAATACATCTCATACGATTATTTCATTAGTAATACATCTCATACGATTATTTCATTCGTACTATACATGGAAAGAAAATTCTAAGCATTAAAAACAAAGTTTTAAACCGTTTACACCTTAAAAACCAAAATGACTAAAAAATAGTCAATTTTCCAGCTAAAAACAAAAAAAGACAGTTTTCGGTCTTGAAATTCAACTCTCGATGCTAAAAGGCAGTGGAAATTATGACTACTGTAAACGGTTTCAGTCAAAAGTGGAAAACAATCCTTATGAAAATATATATGAGAGAACGTTGATGACAAGTCTGTAATATATTTCAGTCACTCTTTTCTTGCAATTTTTAAGCAACGACAGAGATTGATAGAAAAAAATTACACGAAAATGAAAAAGATTCCATGAAAATGACAGAAAAATGCCGCGAAAATTGCAGATAAAATGCCACGGAAATGATAGGAAAAATACCACGAAATGACAGGAAAAAAGCCACGGAAATGACAGAAAAAAAGCCGCGAAAATGACAGACACAATGATTTTCAAGTCAATTTTTCTTTTATTTATTTATTTAACGAGCAGAGAGCCGTCAGGAAATATTTTTAAGTGTTAGTAGACGAGCTGACTCTTTATATAAAAAAGATTCCGCTTCTCAATTGCGAGAAAAATAATGTGACTGCTCTACCTTGTGGCACAGAGCTGAACTAAAATCCACAGAGCTTTAGTCTGCTAAACGCGGGAATATTTGAAAATGTTCACATAATATTTCTTAAGAGTATAAAAATCAAATAAGAATTTATAAAATTATTAAGTAGCGGAAATTATTCTTGTTATCTATTTTATAATTCTATTGTTCATTGATTCTTATATTTTTTTAAAGATGTTCATTCGAAGGACATAACCTCAAAAGTGAAAAGTCACTCATTGCAAAATGAAAGTGTACAAGAACAATTTCTTAAAACTTTGACAGATTTATTTGTACAATCTTCATAAAAACTAAATTTAGTAAAAAATCGTTGTTAAATCATTATAAATAAGAACGAATTTAATTCATCAAAATTTACTTTCCATATATCCCATAAAAATGTTGCATAATTTTTTTTTTCTTTTCTACTCTACTACATTTAAGACCTTTGTAATTTTTCTCCTCTGAAGGGTAACTAGACTAAGGCACTTTATTATAAATAAATAAATAAATAAACATTTTCGTATTTTTTTCAAATTTAAATGATTCAATTTAAATTTGAATCAGTAGAAATCTACTAATTTCACAGCTAAAACTGAGCAACTAATTCAATTAGTAAATTTCAACTGATTCTCAGTGAAATTCTACTGTAAAATTCCTAAATTTTTCACTAATTTACAGTAGAATTTTATTATTTTTCAGTAGATTTTTACTAAATGAATTAGTTGCTTAGTTTTAGCTGTTAAATTAGTAGATTTCTACTGATTCAAATTTAGAGAGTAATTCTTAGTTTCTTCAGAAATTAATTTTCTACAACTTCACAGTGTGGATTTTTTTAAAGAAAGCATCATTCATTAATTATGGTTGTTTCAAAAAGTACTATGGTCAATTGATAAACAATTATCCATAATTAATGAACGGTGCATTTATTTAAAAATGCACACGGTGAAGTTGTAGAGAATTATTTTCTGAAAAAAATAAGTCGTCTTTCCATTAAATTGGATCTTTTTTAAAAATTTTTTACAGAAGCGACATGGAAAGTAAATGTTGATGAATTAAATTCGCTTTTATGTAATCATTAGAAACGATTTTTCAATAAATATAATTTTTTATGAAAATTCTATAAATTAATCTGTCTGAATTTTACATTGATTTTACATTTAATTATACATTTATACATTTAATTTTAAATTAATTTGTCGGAAATTGTTGTTTATTTTTTTTTTTAATTTTATTTGTTCTTATCTATTTACTTCTATTTAGTAATTAAAACTACTTTTCAGTTTGAGGTTATGTCAATCAAATTAACGTTCTTCTATTTAGTAATCAAAACTACTTTTCAGTTTTGAGGTTATGTCAATCAAATGAACGTTCTTAAATGTTATTTTAAGATTTTCAAATATTCCCGCGTTTAGCTGACGAAAGTTTTGTGAATTTTAGTTCAGCTCAGTTCCACAAGGTAGAGCAGTCACATTATTTTTCTCAAAATTGAGAAGCGGGTTCTATTTTATATAAAGAGTCAGCTCGTCTACTAATTCTTAAGGATATTTCCTGACGCTTGTCTGCTCGTAAAATAAATAAATAAATAAAAGCAAAAATTACAGGAAAATAAGTTTCTCTCATTTTCGTGTCTTTTTTCTTGTCATTTTCGTTGCACTTTTTCTGCCCTTTTCCTATCACTTGTCTGTCACTTTCGTGTAATTTTTAGTCGTAAAAAAAAATATTACAAGAGAAAAATAACTGAAAAATATTACAAACTTGTCATCAACTTTCTGTCATACACTGAAAAAAAAAAATTATATTCAAATACAAAAATAATTGATTCAAATGCCATTTATTTGATTCAAATAATAATTACTTGGTTCAAATAAATATTTATTTGATAATAGACAAGTAAATTGTTTATTTGAATCAAATAAATTTTTTTTTCAGTGTACATTTTTATAATATATTTGTGACGCGTCGCGAAGAAAGGTACCCAAATAGGAAACGAATGTAGGTTATGTTCTTTGATACTGATTAAGACTATTTTGCAAATTTTCTGAAATGAAAAACAGTGTTTCTCGAGAGTATACAAAAGGCTATTCAAGAAACACTGTTTTTGATTTCAGATAAATTGCAAGGTCAATATCAAATCAATAATTAATATCAAAGAACATAACCTAAATTCGTTTGCTTCTTGGGTACATTTCTTTGTAAAGCGTCACATTCTATATTTTCATAAAAAGTTTTTAATTTTCTCTTTTGCAGTCTAGTATAATTATTTTTTAATTTTCTAATATAAAGCATCCCGTACATTATCTCGTATCCCCACCTCTTATGCATTTAAAGCAAAAGGCCCAAAATAGGGTGAACTCACACTATTTTAGCGTGAGTCTCTTACTTCAAAAGCATGTTGACTACCTTCATTGGTATGAAAGTGGCGATGCAATAAAGGCACGGAACGTCTTCTACTAAAAAAGGAAGAATTTTCTTTCCGTGTACATGTCATGCAATTATTTGATTAGTTTTACATTTCATACAATTGTTTCATTATTATTTCGTATCACACATAACTATTTGATTATTATTACATGTCATATGGAACTATTTGATTATTATTACATGTCATATAGAACTATTTGATTATTATTACATATTACATAGAACTGTTTGATTATTGTTACATATTACACATAATTATTTGATTATTATTACATATCACACATAATTATTTGATTAGTAATACATCTAAGCAGGCCTTGGCAAAACGTGCTCTCAGTGCACTCTCGAACGAAGTCGATGTTCCCCCTCCACGCTCCGGCACTTTCCCCGTCTTGCCGCACTGATTGGCGCTCGAAGCGTGAAGTGAAGTAAGACGGGGGAAAGTGCCATGCCGGAGCGTAGAGGGGGAACATTGTCTCCGCTCGAGAGTGCACTGAGAGCACGTTTTGCCCAAACCTGATCTAACGATTTGATTGATAATACATCTAATGATTTGATTAGTAATACATCTAATGATTTGATTAGTAACACATCTAATGATTTGATTGGTCATACATCTAATGATTTGATTAGTAAAACATCTAATGATTTGATGAGTAAACATCTAATGATTTGATTAGCAATACATCTCATGCAATGATTTTATCAGTAATTTGTATATTGTTTATAAAGAAGATAAAAAATTGAGAAAGCACATGGGGTAACGATTGGGTGTGTGTTGTTTGGTCAGGCTGGTCGTGGGCGTGGAGTGGTGGCGCGTGGCCGGGTCGGTGGCCCCCAAGCCCGTTTACCAGCCAGGCGGGGACACAACCCCGTAACCTCAGGGGCCCGTGGGGCACTGCGGCCAGCCGTTCGTGGGGGGGTCCGCGCCAAGGGAAGTTTACCAGGTGAGGATGGTCTGTATCTCCACAACCAATCATCTTTTTACTCTTATTTATTTGTTAATTCAAGTCTTTGTTTGTTTATTTAACTTCTTCACTTAACTGTTTCCGTGATTGAATAAACAAACAAAGTCTAACTTAGTCTACATAATCGCACTTTAACTTCCTCTTGACACTATTACATGGCTAGTCGCACCTGCCTTTTGGAGAGAGTTTCTATGAAGTGTATATATATGTTACAAGCTCATATTCACAATGCTTGTACACGATTTTGACTCGCATCTTTTTGTTTTTCTTTTTATAAAGTAACGAGAGCCGAGCTTGGAATTTCGTATATATGTATGTATTAGTAGAGACAAAGAGGGTTTCATATTTTTAATTTAGCTTCTTAAAAATCGGTACAGTTTTGGGTCGCCGGGTTTTTAAGATATTGGGAACGGCTAAACTGTGATACGCCATCTGGTGTCGACCTATTCTCTTCGTCCATTTTTTATTTTCGTCCTTCTCTATCTTTTAAATTAAGACA